>PITA01010912.1:0-69383 GCA_004023965.1 Spilogale gracilis | reverse complement strand
TTTTAACTGATTTTATGTAATTTTATGAGTTTATATTACTAATATTTATGACACTCTATATAAAGCATTCTTGTTAGGCTAATCATCCCATAAAAAGAGAAGAAGAGGTCATCCATTAACTTTATACTGTTCTCTTCATATCCTTGACAGGCAGAAGAACAAGTTTCCTCGAGCCAAATACTAGCAAGAATATTTAATGAGCTATTTTAATGTCCATGAGTTCAATTCAAACACTAAAAAGCATCATCATGTTCAATAGCTGTTAGAGTTGTTTCCTTCTCTCTCCCCACCTACAACCAACCACACACACACACACACACACACCATAGGTATAAAAGATAAAAACCAAAAGAAATCCAAGTCATTTTTAACTAAATTGTTTTTACCAAATAATTCTAGTCAGACCAAAAATGATTAGATGAAAACGAGGAGATTCTATTAATTTTGAAAATGTTACCTTTAATCTGCCACCAGAAATGTTTCTTAAATTACAAGCAGACAAATAATGATATATTACCTTATAAGGGGCAGAGAATGTCTTCAAATTTAACTGTAACCACACTATGACTTACCAGGCAAAACTTGCTCAAAATATAACGTTACTATCAAATACAGAAGAGTATCAAGTGTCAGAATGAAGAAAGTAGTCATTATGTATGACTCTCCAGACAGATTGGGAAAAGTAATGCCAATCAGGTAATCCACATGTAAAATCTGAAATTAGAAAGAATAAAATAACAGAAGATGAACCTATAAGGTTAAAGGTATTTTTTTTATTAAATGGTACTGCTAGACAAATATAGTTCATATTTTAATAGCTTTTTCTTCAAAAATGCACAGTGAAGTTGTTAGTAGTAGTGCTGCTTTTTACAAATAAAATTATTGTTATGAAAGTGAGAAATGCTATTTGAGAAAGTAAAACAATTGAAGAATAGAAATTTAACAATGACTAATTGATTACCACATAAGTTTTAAAGAAGGGGATTTAGAGAAGTGGTTAAGGAGTCAAAAATAACTTATTGTAGGAAGAGAAACTCAGCACGGGCAGTGAAACTAGAGGATGTATAAAGGAAATATAAAAATGCTAAGGATAAGATATTGCAGAAACACTCAAATATTAAATAAGTATTGAAGACTTAAAGAGATTCATTTTAAAGATAAGAAAGATAATAGTTCACAGTCACATAGCCTGTGTCAGGTACTGCACTATCATTATGTGTAGAGAATAATACAGTCAGCCCTCCCATTTACCCCCATTGAGGTAATTTCTACTGACATCCCCATTCTGCTGAAGAAGAAAGGAAGGCTACAGAAATCAAGTACTTGCCCAAGATTATGCAGGTGGTACGTGGGCAGAGCTGAGACTGATTCATGCATTATTACTTATTCACTCTTATTCATATCTCCACATTTTCCTGCTTCTTTAAATGGGAACATAAATCAAACAAACTGAGGGTCAGATAATGGGCAATTATTTTTCTTCTTTAAATTTTCTAGTATTTTACAAATAATCTATCTGCTTATTACTTTGATGAGAATTCACAAGAGAATATAGCAGAACTTCTTAAAATACAAGGTGATTGATTACTAAGTTTCATGAACTTATAAAACTCCTCAATACTTTTAAAAATCTAATAAATAAAATCATAAAATCACTGTGCTCTTTACCTGGGCCATTCCAGCAATGAAGGCAAAGGGGCTAAAAAGACCTAATGTCCATCCCAAAGATGAAGGAAGTTGTTTGTACAATAAAATGAATCCTAGACATCCCCAAAAATATAGTGAAGAGAAACTGAACCAAACCAGTAAGGATAGATTTCCTTGTCAGCGGAAAGCGAGTTTTTGTTTGTTTGTTTGTTTGTTTTGTGTGCTTTTTTTTTTTTTAAGATTTTACTTATTTATTTGACAGAGAAAGACACAGCTAGAGGGGGAACACAAGCAGGGGAAGTGATAGAGGGAGAAGCAGGCTTCCCGCCGAGCAAGGAGCCCATACAGGGCTTGATCCCAAGTCTCCCAGGATCATGACCTGAGCCAAAAGCAGAGGTTTAATGACTAAGCCACCCAGGTGCCTGGAGCAGGAAGCCAAACTTCTCTGAAGGAAGAAAGAAGAGCTCCAATTGGTATATTTGTTCCTTTGAGAATCATTTTTAGCAATACTAATCAATTTCTCACATTGCCAAAAAATTTCTCAAAACATACAGAAAACAAGATACCAAATTACTGACTATGCCATACCAATATCCTAAAGAAACATTATCTATTCATAGATCTGAGATATAAAACAAATTAAGAGAGATGTTCTGTCAACTCGCCAAAGACAGGCCGTATAGGACAAAGAGTATGAATATCACCATGAAGCCAACCATTACTACAATTTGAATATATGTCATGATGAGCCATGAAAATGGACCAGATAAATATGAAACCAGCATACACTAATCCCCAGGAGAATCTATGGTAAAAACAAGGTGTTACTTTAGAATGTCACACACAGGTAAATGTCTGGAGAGGTAATATGCAAAAACAATTATGAGTACAAGTTCTGAAACAAACACACCAGTGTCAAATTGACTATAAAACTGTGGCTTTGCACTTTCTAGCCCTGTGGTCATGGGTAGACTTTTCCTTTCTCAACCTCATCTATGAAATAGAATCAATTATGGTAGCTACTGCAAATGGTAGTTTTGTCTTAAGATACTGTGTATGAACTCTTAGCTGAGCTGTTATTATGAGTCTTTATAATTATTGAGTGAATTTTAAAATCCATATAATTTCATATAATCTGATTCTTTCAGTCAAGTGACTAAATATGAAATGGAAATACAATAATCTCACCTTTAAACTCTCTTATATAAATTCCTTTTTGTATAAGATTTTTCTTAATGTTGAATTGAAATCTCTCTGATTTAAGGAAAGCACATTACATTTTTTATCCTTATATGGTTTTTGACATTAACTATTCAGGGTACTGTTTTTAGAAATTAGAATACTACAGTGTAGCTAGAAAGCACAAAACTAAAGAAAAGCAAAAAATGTCCTGGGTGTTAACAGCTACATAACAGAGTTCCTGTTACAGTGGTCAAAACATGGTTGTTTTTGAAAATTTGAGGAAATAGATTGAAAGATATGTTTAAATAGGAAAATGGCTCTTACTTTTAAAAGCTGACCTTTCATGATCACACTAAGAAATTGCCAAGTATCCTCTAAATTTACATAGGGCTTTCAGCTCAAGTAGGGAACTTTGTACAGATAATGCATTTGAAATCCTTTTATACCATTTTGTGCAGTATAAATCAAGTTTACTCTCACATGTAAATAACATTTTCATGTACACAAACAGTAAGCTCAAATGACTATAGTTTTCCTAGTAAAGAGATTCCTCAAAAAATTACAAAGAGAACTGCCAAATGATCTAGCAATTCTATTTCTGGGTATTTTTTTTTTTAAAAATAACGATTGCATTTATTTCTTTGAGAAAGAGGGAGTGCAAGTGGGGAGGGGCAGAGCATGAGCCGAAAGGATCTGACATGGATTCCACACTGAGCATGAAGTTCAACCGAAGGCTTGATCCCATGATTACCATGAGATCATGACCTGAATTGAACCCGAGAGTCAGATGCTTAACCGACTGTGCCACCCAGCCGCCCATCTACTTCTGGGTATTTAGCTGAAAGAGATTAAAACCCTAACTCAAAAAGACATATGTGCTCCCATGCTTATCACTGTGTTATTTACAATAGCCAAGACATGGAAGCAACTCGTGTCCATCAATGGATGAAAGAATAAAAAAAGTGATATAGATATACACAATGGACTATTATTCAGCCACAAAAAAGAAGGAAACCTTGTTATTTGTAATACCAAGGATGGAACTTGAGGGCATGCTAAATTAAGAGAGACAAAGATTAACACCATATAATCTCCCTCATACATAGAATCTAAGACAAACAAACAAACTCACAGATACAAAGAACAGATTGGTGGTAGCCAAAGGTAGGGTTGGGGAGCAGGCAAAATGGGTGAAGGTGATAAAAAAGCACAAACAAGGGGCGCCTGGGTGGCTCAGTTGGTTAAGCGGCTGCCTTCGGCTCAGGTCATGATCCTGCAGACCCGGGATCAAGTCCCACATCCGGCTCCCTGCTCGGTGGGAAGCCTGCTTCTCCCTCTCTCAGTCCCTCTGATGTGTTCCCTCTCTCGCTGTGTTTCTCTCTGTCAAATAAATAAAATCTTTTAAAAAAAAGGCACAAACAAGTTATAAAATAAATCATGGGAATGTAATGTGCAGCCAGTGACTGTAGTTAATAATACTGCATTGTCTTTTCGAAAGTTGCTAAGAGAATAGATCTTAAGATTTTTCATCATAAGAAAAAAATTGTAAATCTGTGTGGATGACATATGTTAATTAGACCTACAGTGGTGATCATTTCACAATATATACAAATACTGAATCATTATTTTTTCACCTGGAACTACATATGAAGATTAGGGCACCTGGGTGGCTCAGTCGTTGAGCATCTGCCTTCGGCTCAGGTCATGATCCTGGAGACCCGGGATCAAGTCCCACATCAGGCTCCCTGCTCAGCGGGAAGCCTGCTTCTCCCTCTCTCACTTCCCCTGCTTGTGTTCCCTCTCTGGCTGTGTTTCTCTCTGTCAAATAAATAAAATCTAAAAAAAAAAAAAAAGAAATATGAAGATTAGTTGAGAAGAAAAGAAATAAGAAAAATGGACAATACTATGTTCAATGAATTAACAAGAATATTAGACATATATAAATTCTAATACATGTATGAAAGCATAAACCAAGTCAAATGCAATTATTTTCTATGCTTTTGTCATTTATACATTGCTGGTGGGAATATAAAATGGTATATCCACTCTAGGAAACAGTTCAGTAATTTCTTATAAAACTAAACCGCCATTCAACCCAGAAATTATACCATGGAGTATCTACCTCAGCAAAATGAAAACTTACGCTTAGAAAAATCCCTGGACATCAATGTTCATGTAGCTTTATTTGTGATACCCCTAAACAACTTCTACCTCTTTCAAAGCTTCAACGAATCAGAGATATTGCTACCACGGAATAGTCCTCAGCAATAAAAGGAGCAAACTATGGATAAATTTGCAAGAAGTGCCAGGAAATTATACTTAGAAAAAAAAAAACCCAAAAGGTTATGAACGATGTGATTCCACTGTATAATTAAAAATGTCAAAATTATAGAAATGGTGAAGAGATTGGTGTTTCGCAGGGGTTGGAGATGGGGCTAAAGAAGAGAGTTGAGTGTGGCTATAATGATGGAAAAACGGAACTCCTGTATCTTTAACTGTATCAATGTCCACAATGAGACTGTGATAGCAGATGACAGTTTTACAAGATGTTATCAGTGGGGAAACTGGGTGAAGGGTACATGCGATCTATTTCTTAAAACTGAGTATGTATCAGGGGCGCCTGGGTGGCTCAGTTGGTTAAGCAACTGCCTTCGGCTCAGGTCATGATCCCAGAGACCCGGGATCAAGTCCCACATCGGGCTCCCTGCTTGGCGGGAAGCCTGCTTCTCCCTCTCTCACTCCCCCTGCTTGTGTTCCCTCTCTGGCTGTGTTTCTCTCTGTCAAATAAATAAAATCTTAAAAAAAAAAACTGAGTATGTATCTACCCCAAATAAAAATGTTTAATTAAAAAAAATATAGTTATGTGTAGAACTAAGACTAAATGATGCTTGAAAAAGGAGGAAGAGTGGTTTGTGCCATGTCAGTATAGATTCAGTAAACTCTAAACAGATGGGGGAACTGGGAGAGCATGTGGGAAAAAAGTACTTTAACTGCTTTCAGTTACATTAAAGTAATAGTATTAGTATTATTAGGCATATTATGTGTATAGTAGTACTATATTTGAATTGTAAGTATCAATGTGAATTCATAAGGCATTATCTTTAATGTTTATGCGAATTCATAAGGCATTTATATTTAATGTTTATGTTATTCTATATACAAAATGTAGAAAATACATCATGATTCTATCTCTCCTATTGAAAAGCCTAGAAACAATGACCAATCTAATAACAAAAAATATTTCTAGTAGGTAATGCTTCTGAAATACTCTATCTAAAAGAAATCTTGCCACAAAAAATAGCAAGGTATCTTGTTTTGTTTTGTTTTGTTTTTCAAAAACCCACTTAAAATCTTGTCAGAAAGAATCAGAAACCAATCTTCAGCTCCCTTTGACCAAAGAGGGAACAATCTGAGTTTCGATGAGAATAATAACTACAGTGACTTGAAATCTATTAGACATGTTTAGATCCATAAGTTCATAATGGTATTTTAAAAAAATCAGTCATCTTTGAAGAATGTTAGGCAAACAGTTAATTACCTAATAAAGGAAAATTTAAGCAAAAAATTCTGTTTTCAACCATTTGTTTTATCTTTGTTTTCCTGTTCCACCCTCAAAAAAATTTGCTTCCAAAGGAGCTAATCATCATTCATGTACATTTAAACCAAATTCTCTTAACTGTTAATGTAATTATGGTTCATAGAACTGAAATTGCTAGAATTTCATATAACAAAATTGTATAGTTAGAAAGGGACTACTATAAGCAATTCTTATGACCTATTCATGATGTTTTATGTAAGAAATTACTCTTGAGATCCTTTGAAAATTCTGCATTCTTTTTTTGTTGTTGAAAATTGAAAATTCTGCACTGTTGAGCCTTCTTTGGGTTAAGTAGATTATAGAAATATTTGTGTGCAATTAGGAAGAAAGTAGAAGAGCACAAAATATACAAGAACGGTAGGAACTTTATGAGAAATATATCAGTTTTACCCCAATAACTGGGAAGCTTGACTGCATCTGGTAATGGTATCTTCTCCAAAGTTAAAATGTCAAAGCCATACTTTTTTATACATATTATTTCATTTTAAAAATTCTAGGGTGCCTGGGTGGCTCTGTCATTAAGTGTCTGCCTTTGGCTCAGGTCATGATCCCAGGGTCTTGGGACAGAGCCCTGCATCTGGATCCCTGCTCAGTGGGAAGCCTGCTTCTCCCTCTCCCACTCCCCCTGCTTGTGTTCTCTCTCTCGATGTGTCTCTCTGCCAAATAAATAAATCTTTATAAAAAAGTAAATTAAAAAAATAAAAATCTCTTTTCCTTGTGTTTGAAGACACAGCATATTTACACAAACACTCTCCCCAGTAACATGCAATATGAACGGGTTTTTAAAAGTCTCTAGCCCATGTAAACTCTAACTTGGACAGTTCTCTATCAGGAAAACTTTTGAGCTGTGGTTTTCTTCAATTTGAGGAACTTAGCAAGTTAGATCCAAATGTAATGTTTATCTCCAAAACACTGAAGACAATACGGCATTTATTTATTTATTTATTTATTTATTTATTTATTTATTTTCTTTCTTTCTTTCTTTCTTTCCTTCCTCCCTCCCTCCCTCCCGCTCACTTTCTTTCTTTCTTTCTTTCCTTCTTTCTTTCTTTTCTTCCTTCCTTCCTTCCTTCCTTCCTTCCTTCCTTCTTTCTTTCTTTCAGGTTTCATTTGTTTGACAGAGAGAAACACAGCTAGAGAGGGAACACAAGCCAGGGGAAGTGAGAGAAGCAGGCTCTCCACCGAGCAGGGAGCCCAGTGCAGGGGGGGCTCCATCCCAGGACTCTGGGATCATGACCTGAGCCAAAGACAGATGCTTAATGACTTGAGCAACCCAGGCACCCCTATGGTATGCATTTCTGTTGGCACATTTCACGAACAGCTTTCTCTATCAAGGGAAAAATATCACATTGTCACTAATTTCATTTTATTCTTCTTTTTGACTTATGTAGCACAGTAGCTAAAAGGGGTTTCTTAGGCAAAAATCTTAACTTTTCTATGCCTTGGTTTTTTTGTGAAATAACAACACTATATACTCTGAGTGATCCCTGGAATACAGTAAGTTCAAGGTTTGCTGCTATTACTTTTATTATTGTATACTGTCTCAAAGTCTATGGGGAAATGGACAATAGATAAATGGAGAGAGACACATAGAGAGATTCATTTTACTCTGTGCCTTATGCCTTACAAGCAGCCGCACTGTGCTAAGTAGATTAGAGATACTGTCTCATGTAATCCTTAGTCTAACCTAAAGAAACTTTATTGACTAACTGCATGAATTGGCTTTGATAACATGATGGTAAAGTAGTTTAATGTTCAAATTTTTCAATCCCTTCTTCCCTGCTTCACTTCCATGAAGGGATAATTACCGATATCATGGATCCTACGCTGCTGAACCACATAAGAGCCACATGGGACATGCTTGATGCAACCTGTAACTTGGATCCAAGCCCAGCCAAGCCCAGACTGGATCTGCCGGACTCCAGTCAGGCCACACACAGATGAGAAGGAATAAATGAGTGCTGTTTGATGTTACTGGGTTTTGGGGTGCTGTTTTATGCAGCATCTTTCTGGCAATAGCCAACAGATACAAGCACCATATTTCTGTTCTTCAACTCGGGGAAGCATAAGCACAATTCTTACTTCATTTCTACAACCAGCATCTTTTTTTTTTTTTTTTAAGCTTTTACCCATTTTACAGAGAGAAACACAGCCAGAGAGGGAACACAAGCAGGGGAGTGAGAGAGGGAGAAGCAGTCTTCCCGCGGAGCAGGGAGCCCGATGTGGGACTCGATCCCGGGTCCCTGGGATCATGACCTGAGCCGAAGGCAGTCGCTCAACCAACTGAGCCACCCAGGCGCCCCATACCTACCAGCATCTTAAAATGTAATACAGGTAAACTGATTAAATTAAAAACATGCAAACAAACAAATAAGCAAAAAAAACCTCTTGAATGCATCTAATTTCTTTTATAATCTAATGGCTTTCTCTGTTTATTAATGTGTAATACACAGGCAAGAAAGCACCTTAAGTCACCAGAATGCAGACTCTCAGAGATCCATCACTGTCATCAGTTTATTTTTTCTTTTTTCTTTTTTTTTTTTTAAAGATTCTATTTATTTATTTGACAGAGAGAAACACAGCCAGAGAGGGAACACAAGCAAGAGGGGGGCGTGAGTGAGGGAGAAGCAGGCTTCCCGCCGAGCAGGAAGCCCGATGTGGGACTCGATACCAGGTCTCCAGGATCATGACCTGAGCCAAAGGCAGTTGCTTAACCAACTGAGCCACCCAGGCGCCCCTATTTTTTCTTTTCTTTTATTTTTTTAAAGGTTTTATTTATTTATTTGACAGAGATAGATCACAGGTAGGCAGAAAGGCAGGCAGAGAGAGAGGACGAAGCAAGCTCCCTACCAAGCAGAGAGCCCGATGTGGGCCTCGATCCCAGGACCCTGAGATCATGGCCTGAGCCAAAGGCAGAGGCTTAACCCACTGAGCCACCCAGGTGCCCTGTCATCAGTTTCTTAAACCTTTTTCTTTCCCGTGTAATGTTTAATGATGTGAAGTACACAAAAGGAGAGAAATAAACCACACAAATAAAAGTAAACCATGTACTTATGATATCTCCATTAGAAATGAAAGGCAGCATCTTAATATTGATTCCAATAGCTGATGTCAACTTTTCCATCACATAATGGTTTTTTTGTGACCTAAATTGGGATATTAAACAAATTTATTACATTAACTATAGAAAAATATACTAGAAAATGTTTTTTTTTTTTTAAAGATTTTATTTATTTGACAGCGAGAAACACAGCGAGAGAGGGAACACAAGCAGGGGGAGTGAGAGAGGGAGAAGCAGGCCTCCCGCCGAGCAGGGAGCCCGATGCGGGGCTCGATCCCGGGTCTCCGGGATCATGACCCGAGCTGAAGGCAGTCGCTCAACCAACTGAGCCACCCAGGCGCCGCCTAGAAAATGTTTTAAAACATACATGTTTTGTTTCTTTTCATCTTCAGTACTCACATATTTGCATCATTTTACAATATGGTGAACTATTAATGTCATCAGAACAGTCTTAATGACTTTTGGTATTAGTAAGGTTGACATTATTTATAAGAGTCATTTAAAAAATTACTAGACATCTACATGCTTAATATACTGGGGTGGGGGGTGGAGAGAGAGCAGCAATCCACAGGAACACTCCTCACTCTCAGGGGGCTTTACATTTCATGGTGGTGCAGAGAAGGAAGGCAAGACATCAAACAACCCATTGCACAATTAATAATTTGATTACAATTGAGCAACAGCATTAAAGGAGAAGTAGAGGGTGTTCTGAGAACAAAAACAGGGAAGGCTTCCTTGAATAAATGACATTTATTTATATAGTGATCTTACCTAAACAAAGCTTGGGCAGGGAGGGAAGTTGAGGATGGAGAAGAAAAATCTGAGCAGAAGAAACAGCATTTGCAAAGGAAGGAAGGTGTATAGTGCACTGGAGGCACAAGGAAGGAGGTCCTTAAAGCAAAACTGACAGGGGGAGAGGGAGGGAGGGAGAAAGGGAGAGAGACGAGGTTATAGAAATAAACCACTCCCATAGTTCAGGCAAAAGATGGGAATGGCTTGGACTAGAGCTGGTGGCAGGCTTGAGAAGCACATGGATTTCAGTTTAGGATTAACAGGCCTGGTTGAGAGATTGGAGGTAATGGGTAAGGCAGAGGAAATTTTCTCTGATAATTTCTTAATTTCTAACTAACTGGTCAAAGGTGGGTAGTGTTGCATTCACTAAGATAGGAAAACTTTTAAAAGACTCAGCCACATGAAGAGAAAAATACTCACATTCAGTTAAAACATACTAGTTTAAATCGTTTAGGAAGCATCAAAGTAGAGATATTTGGCAGTCAGATACATGGAACTAGAGCAGAGTTTAGCAAACTACAGTCTGTAGACCAAATCTGGTCCACCACCTGTTTCTGTAAATAAACTTTTTTTGTTTTGCTCTGTTTGTTTGTTTGTTTAGATTTTATTTATTTGACAGAGAGAAACACAGCCAGAGAAGGAACACAAGCAGGGCGAGTGAGAGAGGGAGAAGCAGGCTTCCTGCCGAGCAGGGAGCCCGATGTGGGACTCGATCCCGGGACTCCGGGATCATGACCTGAGCCGAAGGCAGTCGCTTAACCAACTGAGCCACCCAGGCGCCCCTGTAAATAAACTTTTTATTGGAATGGAGCCATACTCATTTCTTTATGTACTGTCTATGGTTTCTTTCATGTTACAACAGTTGAGTTGAATAGGTACCATAGAAAAAGTTTGGCCTCCGGAGCCTACCATATTTATTACCTGGCCCCTTACAGAACAAGTTTGCTGGTCTACAAGTTAGTAGGGTTCTTAGAGTTATCAGCATGTAAACTGTAATTAAAGTGATGGAAATAAGGAACCTTGTTTAGAGAAAGTATATAGGATGGGGTAAGATGCCTACAGCTTTAAAGAAGGAGGAGTGTGAGTTTGGATAAGTCAGCAAGAAGACTGAGAAGTAAACTCTAGGAAAGTGCACAAAAAATCAGGTGAAGGCCACGTTAGTTGAAAGATCAGGTAAAATAAGGAATGAAAAAATGTCAGTTGTTAACTGACATGGGAGTTGTTACTGACCTCAGAAAAAGCCATGTGGGTGGTGTGGTTGAGGACAGAAATCATTCTGAGTTGAGGGGAGCCTCAGTGAAGGCAACCGTTTAAGAAACTTAGCTGTAAAGAGGCGGGAGCTAAAGGACTTGCCTGAGGAGGAAATAAGGAAAGGTAGGGATAAGTGAAGAATTCCAAAGAGAAGAATCTGCACAACCTTGTGCAACCTTCTTGATTATGATGGAAGGAACAGGATCCAGCCTGTGAATTGGCGAAGGACCTCAGATATGAGGCAGAAGGTAAAGGATGGGTGTAGTGAGTGGTATAGGTCTGTAATTTAGCGGGGTTTGTATTGGGAACTGGAGATATTCCTGTCAGTTTCTTTTTTCTCTGAGAATAAGAGGCAGAGCATAATTTCTGAAGCGTTGTAGGGACAAAGTGGAGGAAGGGGTGGAGACTGAAGATAGGGAGAAAATACAGAAAATGTAAAATAGATTACTTAATTTAGGCACTTCCTTCTATAATTGCAGCGTTCATTGCAATCTGAAAAGCCACAAACCCATTTTGCCAGTATCTTGTCACATAATAAATAATTTCATCATCAGAATCCCAACAGTGTTCTTTAAGGAAGGAGAAAAACATGCCCATCATTATGCAATGGAATCAGTCGATGGAATTAAAATCTCAACTTTGGCTCAAAAGTAGAAATATCTACATGCCTGTTCAGAGCTCATGATTATAAAATCTAGAGCATTTTAAAAGCATTCTGCAAAACTGGAAAAAAGAAGCATATTATTGAAGGGTGGGCAAAATAATTCTGTAGTAAAGACTGATCACTAAGTTCAGGAATAAAAAGTATATTACTTCTTTTCTTGATTTAATTAATGTTTCTATCAGTCATTCCCAACTGGGATTTTATGAGGTAGCAAAAAAGATTCAATCAATTCTTATATGGTTACCTGTGTATTGAGTTTTTTTCCATCTTCGGGACTTCATATTCCCAACTAAACTTCAGCTGATATGAAAAAGTATCATTAAACACAATTCCCACCATTTCATGAGAGTTTTATGAAAGTTCTGTATCCATCATTTCTTTATCAGCAATCCTCATGATTGTTCTTCCTGCCATGTATAAAAAAAATCAATAATCATATCAATTCATCACTAGACAACACAAAACCAAGTCGCAATTACTAGGTTTACTGGTGTCACATGCTATCCCTAAGTAGGTGTCTCTAAATTAGGTACGAAAGGCTTTTCTATTGTTTTAGGCTCAATGTAGATATGTGAAAAGATAAAAATGACATGTCTTTTAAAAATCATTTGCAGAGGCACGTGGGTGGCTCAGTCAGCTGAGCGTCCGACTCTTGGTTTCAGCTCAGGTGCATGATCTCAAGGTCATGAGATCCTACCCTAGCGTAGCGTTGGGTCCTACGCTACTGTGGGGAATCTGCTTGAGATTTTGTCTCTCCCTCTGCCCCTCCACTGGCTCTTTCTAAAATAAATAAATAAATAAATAAATCTTTTTAAAAAAATTTGCAGCATTTTTTTAGTGTGGTCCCATTTTAAAAAAGAAACTGAATCCATGTCTACATATACTTATGAATATATACGGCTATATATGTGACCAGGTGTATGTGTGTGTACACATTATCCTAAAAAGAGACACACTAATTTAAATGGGAGGTACGGTAGGGAAGGAAGTTGTGGCTAGGATAAAACCAAAGCTCTCTCTTCTCTTTTTTCTTCAGTTTTTATTGCTTAGCTTTTTTTAGGGTGGTGTATTACTTTGGTGAGTAAAGTAATTAAAAAATTAAAAAGAAAAAATATTTAAAATAATCCATGGAAATACTTGAGAATTTGGTGGGTTTTTCTTTTCCTGCCAAGACTACTAATCACTATCACATGAAAATACTATGCTGGTAGAAAGAAATTACATGAAAATAACCAGAGTATAAAAATCCCAAGTGAAGTGACAGTCCACAAATGAAGTTACAGGTTCTTTGGAGTCAAGAACACGTCTTAGAATTGAGTTCAAAAATTCATATTGGATGAATTGCAGATTATGAACTCATCCAATATGAATTGGATGAGTTCATAATCTGCAGAAGGAATCCACCCAGTAAGTGGTTAATTGGTCCATTACAAGTGAAAACCTTGGAAACTTCTGAAGTCCAAGATATGACCTCCTATTTGAAGATCTTTTAAAAATAATTTTAATAATTTAATAATTTTAATAATTTCATTTATTATGTTTTTTACTTTTGTTGATTTTAACATAGTATTTAAATCTCACTCAGGACAATGTCTACATGAACAAGGAAAAGGTATTTATTTTCATAGTATAGCCATATCTTTCAAAACTATTCATCCTTCTTCACATGGAATAAGGCTGTGACATTTTTATGAGGACAACGTTAATTTCACTGATTTCTCTAACAGTATAGAAATACTGTCAAGGGCAAAACATGAGTATTTGGGCTGAACAGCATGAGTCAGACAAATGTAGACTAATACAACAGAAGAGGAGTTTGACTGGGAAAGGCTGGCATAGCAGGTGCCAGATTCAAAAAGGACAGACTCCCATGAGCAATGGGACCCCAAGAACAGAAAGTAGCAGAGAATACGCACTGTGCAGGCAGGGAGACCAATCCCTGTGACTTTTGTCGATGCTTCCCAAGTCAAAAAGACATGTGGTAAATGATCAAATGGGAGAGGCATGGAAAACCAGCTCAGGGTAGATTGAACACTGGTCAGTCAGAGCACATGACCAATATGGGTAAGGGAGACAGACAAGGGAGACAGGAAGAAGTCAGAGATCCAGAAGCTGCAATGAAGAAATCACAAAACAGAAGAAAATGGTCAAGGATAAAAAGTGAAATCATTTAGAATAGAGTCCAAGCTTTTTTTTTTTCCTCCTGTTCCAACCTTCTTTTTGGATTACACATCATATAATAGTAATGACAACAGCATAGATTTCAAGAATGAGAGGGGTGTGTGACTTATAAAGCCCCTTGTTGGGGCACCTGGGGGGGCGGGGGCTCAGTCATTAAGCCTCTGTCTTCAGCTCAGGTCAAGATCCCAGGGTCCTGGAATTGAGTCCCACATTGGGCTCTCTTCTCAGCAGGGAGCCTGCTTCTCCCTCTTCCACTCCCACTGCTTGTGTTCCCTCTCTTGCTGTGTCTCTCTCTGTCAAATAAATAAAATCTTAAAATAAAATAAAATAAAGTAAAATAAAAAGCCCCCAGTTAAGTCTATATTACTTCTCACCCACCTACTTTCACTTGTAGCCCCACACCAACCCCTGTATGGCCTGTGGAGTAAGGGTCCTTGCCCCAGTTGAGAACCAAAACATAGGCTGAGCAAATAAACTCAATTTGCAAAATGATGGTCAAGTTTAATATAGGCAGGTTGTGTAATAATGAAACACTGATGGTTAGGCAGCACACCTTTCATAAAGGAAGTCAAAGCCATCATCTCCATTATCTTCTGTGTCATGTTTTTGACTGGGGAATATGCCACCACCAGATCAGAGTCATTAAACTCATCCATATGTCCCAGGACATGAGGAGGCTGTTCAGGATGATGGGTTGCTCGGAAGGGTTCCAAAAAGATGCACAAATATAGCCCTAGAAGCAACATTACTGTCCATTCCTCCAGCACACAAAAGAAAAATGGGCCAAGTTATAATGTGGTCAAGATATGAAGAAACATTCAAACACATTTTAAGACAAAGTATTGTCATTGAGTGTTGAGCTTCATTTCTCCCTTATTTTTGCCTTCCCCAGTTACTGCTTATCCTTTAAAGAAAACACCGTTTCAAAAACATACAACTTTGAGATATCACATGCATCTGTTGATCTTAACCCACTAATCCAGCAATCCCAATAGTAAACCACTACTGAATGCATGCCCTCATATGTAACATAAGTACTAGCATCAAATATGAGATATTCCTGCCAAAAATGTTCAACCCAAAGTTAATCCTTTCAATCTAATTTTCTATTTAAAGAAGTATAAGAAGGCAAAGGATGGGTTAAATGACAGCATGAAGAAGGAATCAGATAAATACAGAATATGAATACTCAACAAGATATCAGATGGTCTCATTGGTTCTGGGCTTACCAAAACCAACTTTAAAAGAATTTTTCAGAGAACACCTGCATGGTGCAGCTGGTTAAGCATCTGACCCTTGGTTTTGGCTCAGGTTGTGATCTCAGTGTTGTGAGATCAAGCCCCATGTGAGGCTCTGTGCTCAGTACAGTCTGCTGGGGATTCTCTCTCCCTCTCCCTTTGTCCCTCTTGCTTGTGCTCACTCCCATTATCTCTCTCAAATAAGTAAATAAATCTTAAAAAATTTTTTCAGGAAATTTAGGAAACTGAACTTGAAATGAGATGACTATATGCAATTTTTGTTAATTTTGTGAAATATATTAGTGGTTATAGACAATAGGTGTTTGATTTTTGTAGATTCTAGCTGAAGTATGACAGTAAAGTGTCATATATCTTGAAAGAGGAGAGATAGAGAGATGAAGCAAAGATGGCAAGAAATTAACACTTGTCAAATCTGGGCTGTGGGTGAATAGGACAGAATGTGGCTTTCTTGGCTTTCTCCTATTTCTACATTTTGAGATTTAAAATATTTTTGATAAGTTCTTTTAAAATTCTAATGGGTGGTTATTATAAATGTATCCTCCATCAACATAGCAGCTAAAATATTCTAACTGAATTGCTTCAAGAGCTATTGCAGAGAATGGAAAGAATATGTGAAGACTGCCAGCTCCCAGGGAAATACTACTCACTATTTTTAAAGAGAACAGTCTCGATGTGGCCAAGGCAGTCCCAGACATATCTCAAAAAAACAAAGCAAATCTCTTTGACCTAATGTCCATGTCTTTACACTAGGAACTCAACAGAATGCAAAGATATTGGCAATCAGAATTCTGGCTCCCTAAAACCACTCTATGTTTACAAAAAAGCACAGCTTTGAAAAGAGTTCCCAAGAAAAGTTCTCTAATTTTTTCTCATAGAATTTTTTTCCCCAGGCCTCCCAATTAATAGAATCTTAATCAAACTGTCCCTGGTAGAGTGCTATCATTTACTCATTAAAATCTATTTCTTTTTTTTCCTAAAATTTCTAAAATTCACTGAATTTGGCTCAAAGTAAAGCAGAATGACTCCACAGGATCCAAATGGAGTAATTATTTGGAGAATGGCTAGTTCTAAGTCAATAAAATGTTACTTTGCTTTTCAGGAGCTGTCCTATGAGTTCTTCAGTTGATCTTATCAATTTGCCATAAATATTATTCTTTTCTGCAATATATCTCATTCCACAATATTTGTAAAATACTGTATCTAGAATTCCAAATCAACTAACCTGTGGAATTTGTGAATATAAAAAAGCAATAAAAATAGCATAATACTAAATGATGGATTTTCATATAGAAAAATAGGCATTGTGAACCATACCAATGTTTTCATTCTCCATTGTTTAAGAAAATTCTTTTTTTTTTAAAGATTTTATTTATTTATTTGACAGAGAGAGAGACCACAAGTAGGCAGAGAGGCAAGGCAGAGAGAGAGGAGGAAGCAGGCTCCCTGCTAAACAGAGAGCCCGAGGCAGGCCTAGATCCCAGGACCCTGAGATCATGACCTGAGCCGAAGGCAGAGGCTTAACCCACTGAGCCACCAAGGCACTCTAAGGAAATTCTTATATAAAAGGGCCTAAGTTTGTTGATTCACGCTTATCTCTCTTTTAATCATTTTCTCCTGTTCATGGAGAGAGTGAAGTAAATATTGTACAGCAATAACTAGAAGTGAAAAAAGACCAAAAAAAGTCCAGTTACAAAAAAGCATCTGCACACTTTGAAAATGTTGCTTCAAACGCACTAACTTGATGCCTTATCCATGCAGAAACACCTTCAGTAGGGGTTTTTGTGAGAGTATAAAGTATTAATGAATGTAAACTATCCTGTCAGCCAGTATTTCTCTCCAGGTTCTCACCGCTATGGGTAATGAGGGTAGTGGTGTAGGAGGTCTTTCCTCTTTTGTCTCAAAAGTAACTTTTTTCTGCCAAATCTTGACATTACAACAATCTAAAGTAAAACATGGAGTAAGAGGTTAGCAATGTTTGGAATTCAAAAAACACTTTGCCCTTCACTTAGTTTAAGAAAAGAAGTATAACAGAGGTGCCTGGCTGGCTCAGTCTGTTAAGCATCTGCCTCTGGCTCGGGTAGTGTGATCTTGAGGTCCTAGGATTAAGCCCTGCACTGGGCTCCCACTCAGTGGGGAGTCTGCTCATCTCTCTTCCTCTGCCCACTGAACCACCTCCTGCTTCTCTTTCAAATAAATAAAATCTTAAAAAAAGGGAAGTATAACAGAAATAAAGCCATATCCAGTTTTTTTGTTTTTTTGTTTTGTTTTGTTTTGTTTTGTCAGAGAATTGCCCATGAGCAGTCTATATTTTGAATGGCTCATTTTTGCATGTTTATTTAATATCTCGGTAATCACTGAGTAAAGTGAAGTTGAATAACATCATAGTCATTCTTAGAATCTCAAAGAGCTAATGTCTTCTCTTAAATCCATGGGTCCCTTTTTGAACTAAGAATGTAAGACAGACGCAGATGAAAACCAAAAACATGTTAGTGGATGTAACTGAGGTAATTGATTTCTAAATCACCATGATGTATAACAGGAATCCTTCTGTTTTCAGTTTGAAATTCCAAAGATGATTTTGCATCACAACTTTGGTTACTTAAATTCATTTGAATAAATGTTGATGTCATATACAAATTACAGTTTTAGAGAATTTGATCTGTTTTCCTTTTTGACAAAAGGAAAGATAAAGTGACCAAATATCAAAATAATCTCTAAATTCTAATTAGAGAAAGCTTCTAAGTCAAAACATTCATCTTCATCTTATGGCCATACAGGATTGTCTGAAGCTCAGTAAACTGCCCACAAAGACTTTTTAAAAGACAACAAAAAAAAAAAGCCACAGAGAAAAGTAACTTGTCCTAATGCCTCCACGTGCTAAGAACTAAAACCTTACAAATTCTCAAAAGGCTACCCAGAGAAGTATAAATCTGACCAAAATAAATTATTTATATTTGTACATACTTCTAGTATCTCTTACATTTTACTATCACAATAAAATACCATATAATTGAGTTTAAAAAAATTAAATCACTCATTAGGTCTGCAACATAAAACATACATTAATTTAGAACTATAAGAATGATATAAGGGCGCCTGGGTGGCTCAGTCATTAAGTATCTCCCTTCGGCTCAGGTGATGATCCCAGAGTCCCGGGATGGAGCCCCGCATCGGGCTCGCTGCTCGCCGGAAGCCTGCTTCTCCCTCTCTCATTCCCCCTGCTTGTGCCCCCTCTCTAGGTGTGTTCTCTCTGTCGAATAAATAAAATCTTAAAAAAAATTTTTTAAAAAGAATATAATAATTTTAACAAAATCAATACATTTGGCATTGGCTATATGTACTTTGTCTTACTCACCTTATGCAAAGTAGAAGGTAAGAACAAATTTGACTCTCAGGAAGATGAGTGAAGAACTTGGAGGCACCTCTGATTCACTGTTTTCTTTTTTTCTAGAACACAGCTGAGATTCCTTCAAGGGTTCTTCTGCAAATTTTTGCCCTGCTTAAAACTGTTTTTATTCAGTTTGGCGTCTGGAAACAGGACATAGTCCGTGTGTGAAAAGCCTGCCAAATGTTCTTTACTTGTTAAGTTGGTTTATGTGGTGGTGTTTTTCTCCTCAGTTACTCTGCAGGGACCATGTAGTTGTGGGTGGGTGGCTAAGCATGGCACATGGTATTTATTGCTGTCTTTCTGGCATTCATAAAAAGCGATCAGATTCCAAAAGGAAGGGGAAAAAAACCCACAGCATTGGGTAGGTCTTTATTTTAATGATTAAAAATTAGACCATCAAGTCAAAAAAGGGGATTAAAAAGAAAGGGAGTTGAGCAGAGAGAAGGAAAATGAGGCTCAATCTTCTCAGAAATCAGAATAATCCACACAAGAGATCTTTACCTAAGACTTCACTGCACTTCTGGTAGGTGGCTCCTCAGTACTGATGGAATCCACATAGAAGGTATGCGGAAGGGCTTATAATGAATTTCCTTGTTTACTACTGAAAGAAACTTATGAATTTGGCACTATAGCCACAACCATGTTACAGACTGAAAAAGTGAGGCTTACAGGTGAAGTTATCTGCAGATTTTCAAATAACAGCAAAGCCCACATGTGAGTCTAGAACAGTGTCTGAATCCCAATCCCCTTGCTCTCAACGACCGCTATGAAAATTATGCTAATCAAAACAATATCTAATACCCATTTTCATAGTTTAGACAAGATGATGAAACTTTAATGTTGTCACTTTTTTTTTAGCAAATAACAGGACATTCTCAGAATTGAAAATAATCCCTGCTTATCAATCTTGAAAAATCTCATTCCATATTTTACTGTAATTAATACATGTCCTAGAAGTATACATGAGTTAATAACCATTCACAAATCTGTCCCCTTGACAGAAAAACCAGTGAGACAATTTCATTGACTACCATTTTCATCAAGAAAATGGATTTATAAACATAGTCTTTGACCCAAACTGTACCCCTTCTTTGTTGTGGGTCACATTTCTACTCTTCCTTTGCCAGTCACTACTAAAAGTAAAATTCCACAAACCAAACAACAACAAATATTTAACCTGGTTCTAATCCCAGACATTAATGATGAGATATGGATGGGGGAAAAAAACCAAAAATCGTATTGTAATACATACACACAAATTCTTAGTAACTAAATTTAAAGGCTAATTTATTTTCATCATTTTAGGGATCTTAATCTCCTAGAGGGTGCAGGGAAGTGCTTACAAGATATAAGCTTAGAAGTCTAAGACTATATTCCAAACCTGTCACTCATCAGCAGAATTCTCAGACCACTATTCCACATGCATTAAGGGGACTGGACTTTTTCTGTTCTGAGCCTCCGCACATTGATACCTGGGTATTACTGCTTCTAGGTCCCAATGCTGAAATTCTCTAAACTTGAATTTGTGGGGGCTATGTCACATCAAGCCAGCTCTTCTCAGCACACTTCACAGACTTTTTAATCTACTCCTTTGTCTTCCTACTCTCCCTAGGTCCTCAGGCCTACTTCTGAACTTCTGTTTCAGTGCATATATTTACTGTTTCACTGAGATCTCAGAGACCACTGGGTGAAGGCTTCCCTCCCACCATCTCTACATCATGTGAACTTCACAGAAAAAACTGGGCTGGTCTTTGCTAACTCAATCCCACTGCTCAGTCTCTCAACCCAGTCTTATAACCTACTCTAAAATCCAGCTCCCTCTTTATGACTTCTAATATAGTATCTTCTCTCCTCCCCGCTTGTCTCAGACATGCCTAATAATTAAATATTTTCCATTGGCTGCTGCCGCCTTTCTCAAGCTACTTAATCATATAAACCTCAAATAAAAGCTCACACATTCACTGCACAAATCCCCACAGTTTTAGATTTTCAGGAGCACTATAACAAGGTTTTACAATAAACAGAAATTTATTCTCTCACAGTTCCAGAGGCTGAAAGTGTGAAATCAAGATGTCAACCTCAGGGCCATGCTCTCCCCTGGCTCCCATGCTTGCCAATCATCATTTGCATGCCTCCTCTTTGCTCTGCCCCCATCATCATGTGGTGGTCCCCTCTGGGTGTGTTTTGTCCCCTCTTCTTATACAAGGAGACCAGTCACCTTGGATTAAGGGCTCATCCTACTCCACTATGAGATTATGTCTATCAAAGACCCTATTTTCCAAATAAAATCATATTCACAGGTACCGGGGTTGGGACTTCAACGTATCTTTTTGAGGCATACAATTTAACCCACAACAAACACATAGGCAGTACAGAGTGAAGAACTCAATTTTTACATCTGATGGTCATTTGACAGTGTTCCTTACTCTTGTACCCACGTCAATGAAACTAAGCTCTCAAAGATTGCCAGCAGCTTCTGACATCTTGACATCCACAACTTCAGTAGCATTTTCTCACTGTTTTTTAACCTTTTGGCAGCATTTGACAGTGTTAAGACCCACTGCTAGGAACTCTGTGTTACCATTTACCCTCTTCTTTCTGGACTACTCTTTTTCTAAAATCTTCAGTTTATTTACGTCCCTTGACACTTTTTACTTCAAGTCTGACCTTTCATCTAATAAACATATCCACCCTTTCAGCTTTATCCTAGATCTATGTTTCTAGCCATGACCTCCTTATACTGGATCTATCTACCCATTTCAGCACGTCAAAACTCCAGTTGATAATTTATCTTCCTACCTAATACACCTGGCTCACCCCTTCTTTTCTTTTCTCTTACAAGATACCCAGTTCAGAATTTTAACACTTGTTGAATTGGATAAAGAAGGGGTGGGGTATATACACAATAGAGTATTACTCAGCCATCAGAAAGAATGAAATCTTGCATTTGCAATGACATGGATGGAACTAGAGGGCATTATACTGAGCGACACGAGTCAGTCAGAGAAAGACAAATACCATACGATTTCACAAGTATGTGGAATTTAAGGAACAAAAGAGATGAACATTGTGGAAGGAAAGGAAAAATAAAATGATGAAAACAGGGATGGAAGTAAACTATAAGAGACTCTTAACTCTAGGAAACAGAATTGTTGGAGGGGATCGGCTGGGGAGAAGTGGTAACTGGGTGGTAGGCATTACTGAGGGCACATGATGGCATGAGCATTGGATGTTACATGAAACGGATGAATCACTAAATTCTACTCCTGAAACCAATAATATACTATGTGTTAACTACACTGAATTTTTTTAAAGATTTTACTTATTTAACAGAGAGACAGTGAGAACAGGAACACAAGCAGGGGGAATGGGAGAGGGAGAAGGAGGCTTCCCGACAAGCAGGGAGTCCCATGCAGGGCTCAATCCCAGGACCCTAAAATCATGACCTGAGCCAAAGGCAGACACTTGATGACTGAGCCACCCAGGTGCCCCAACTATATTGAATTTAAATAAAAATTTTAAAAATAAATTAATTTTAGTATTTGTTATCTCTCTCAAAATATTTTTGCATTTATAGTTTAATAGTCTTCATAATGTTGAATTTCCCCTCCCCCACAATATGATGAAACTGCTTATTTGGGTCACTCCTACATCCTTCAATAAACTCTGTTTGTTTTACTTTAATAGTCTTCCTGTCTTTTGCAGGATTTTTTGCCATAGCAAAGAATTTCCATTACTAACTTAATAGGATCTACTTTTAAATATATTTTCTACTTAATTTTTGCTTGTATATTGAAGCATTAACATTATTAATTTAAACTTTGCTGAACTATTCTAATTATGAACTTTTAAAATTATCTAAACAATAAATTCATCTGCAAAAAATGAGTGTATATCTGTTTTCTAACAATTCTTACAATTCTGAAGTTGAATTCCCAGCATAAAACCAACTTGTTCCTAATGTAGTCTCATACTCTGACTGTTCTTTACAGCTACCTGCTTCTTTTTATGGTGCTGCATTAAGTCTCTCATAGTTCATATTTCCTTATACAGTCTCCCTATCTCCAAACTGCCCTTTGTCCTGTTTATTTGGTCATTAATTTTAAAAGCACACAGCTATGCTATACTCCAATTCCTGACCTCCAGACACGGTGAGTTGATGAATGTTATATTTTCAGATGCTAAGTTTTGGGGTGATTTGTTACACAGTAATAGATAACCATCTTATTTCTCTGTATCTCCTAATATACTAGAAGCCCTTTAAAGTCAAGGCTGTATCACTTACCTAATATCGGCAGCTCCTAACCTAGTGTTTGGGCCACTGCAAGAATTTAAAAACAAAAGACGTTGAATTGAATCACTACTGTGCAAGTGACCAAAGTCAGTCCAGCGTGGAGGTGGCTTACTACGCACCAGGCTCCCTTTCCCAACACACACACACACTCACACATCTTAGAATGTAAAACTCCTGTGCCACAAAAAGTCAGTCTTCTAATTATGTACTCTTCACAGATTTCTCTTTTCTAACCTAAATGACTCAATAGCTTTAGAGTGAAAATCAGGTAGGGTTAATTTTCAGAAGACCCATAGGGGAAGGCACTAAACCCTCCAAAGTGTGCTCCTGAACAGTCTCCTTCCTTAGACCATTCACAACTTTTGTCCAGACCCCTCAGGCTTCACTGTATTTGGGATATCTCAAGGCAGGCGAGTCAGATGCCCACTTCAGTTTGAAAGTCACTGTTCAGCTAATGCAAATTTTCATTTTTCTATGCTTTTCATAACTGACCACATTTGACTGATGATCCTCATCTGACCTTGCAGGAAGATAAGTAAAATTTCATTCACTAACAGCCACCTTTAGCAACACACACTCTCGTATGTGTGTTGAGGTGTTTACAGAACCAGAGAAATCTAATCTATTACATACATTGCTTTTAATGAGTGAATTCAATATAAGCTCTGAAGTCAAATCCCAGCTGTGCTACTTGGAGACTACGGAGCAGAAAGCCTGACTCGGCCTCTATCCCAGGACCTTGAGATCATGACCTGAGCTGAAGGCAAAGGCTTAACCCACTGAGCCACCCAGGCGCCCTCTAATCTGATTTTTACTTCTAACTTTGTTTCAAATCATAAAAACCAGTGATACATATTTGAGAAAATTCATTTCTTCGCCCCATATAACCAATTACTTAAGAATTTAAGCAAGCAAATCATTTAAGTTCCCTGGCCTCAGATTTTCCAGCTATCAAGTGGAGGGTGAAAATAAAGATCCTTATTTCTTAAGGTTGTTGTAAGGATTAAATATAATATTCAGCACTGGTGAATACACGCTCCAATGTTATCAAGTATCAAGATTACCTGGAGAGTTTGCTGTAATTACACAGGTGGTTGGACCCCACTCCTGGAGTTTCTGATTCAGTACCTCCGGGGTGACCTGAGAATTTACACTTGTAACAATCCCCAGCAGATCCTGACGTGGCTGGTCAGAGAACCACTGATCTATAAAAAATGCACAAAACAGAACGATGCCCTGCACAGAATAAGCCCTCAATAAATGTTAGCAATTATTATTTCTAAAGCTTAGTTCTTAATATATCAAGTCTCTTCTTACATTTGACTTACATTTAAATACTCCAATAAAATGATGCTTTTGTTTTGACTCATATTGATACTTTTGCCCACCTGAGAATCATCACTGAAATTCTTTAATAATTTTTTAAAAGATTTTATTTATTTATTTGACAGAGAGAAACACAGCTAGAGAGGGAACACAAGCAGAGGGACTGAGAGAGGGAGAAGCAGGCTTCCCGCAGAGCATGGAGCCCGATGTGGGACTCGATCCCGGGTCTCCAGGATCATGACCTGAGCCAAAAGCAGTCGCTTAACCAACTGAGCCACCCAGGCGCCCCATCACTGAAATTCTTAAGTAATTGGTTACATGGGGCGAAGAAATGAATTTTCTCCAATATGTATCACCGGTTTTTATGATTTGAAACAAAGTTAAAAGTAAAAATCAGATTAGAGGGTGCCTGGGTGGCTCAGTGGGTTAAGCCTCTGCCTTCAGCTCAGGTCATGATCTCAGGGTCCTGGGATGGAGGCCGCGTCGGGCTCTCTGCCGGGCAGGGAGCCTGCCTCCTCCTCTCTCTCTGCCTCCTCTCTGCCTACTTGTGATCTCGTTCTCTCTCTCTGTCAAATAAATAAATAAGATCTTTTAAAAAATCAGATTAGAGACTGCAGTTATCTTTATTAACCTTGTTACCCCCAAATACCTTTCCCGGCAGTTTCCTTTTTACCATCTCTGCCCATCTCCCTCCCAATTATCAATAAAATTCACTTCCCAGATAAGAGAGAACATAGGATTCTCTGTCTACCTTTTGGAGAGTACCTGAAAGGTTTTGAATTTCGTGGCTCCTTAAAATGAACAGGAGGGATTGAAAATCCACCCTGAATCTCTGTCTACCACACACTTCCTGTCCTTTCTAACCTCAAGATGTTCTTCCTTCTCCCATTTGATGAATGGCTAGGACTATCTTCTGGCTCATCCCTTATTTCTTTTTCTTTCTTCAGACATGGTGAACCCTGTTGTCTCCTCATTACCTGCCAAATGAACTAGCACAAGGATGACCATTTGACTCTGTAGAGTTCAGCCTCAGGCTTCCCAGACTGCCTTGCTGGCTGCAACCTGGGCTCTTCTTTGGCCATTGCTCAGGTGGCCCTACTCCACCCATTTCTGGTCCAGGGAGAACGTCCTTTAAACACAGCCCTCTGCTGCCATCTGGTGGTCAGAGGGGTTCACATTTTGCAGGGCCTCTCCCAGGCATCTGCACCATGCAGCTCCTCAACCAGCAGGATTGTCATGGTCTCTAAAGTGAAGCAGAGAGCGGGGAATGGGGAGGTGGCGGTCAGAGGTCTGAGAGACTGAAACTTAATTATAAAGTTTGAGACGTTTTGAATAAAAAGCCTGTCATATTTCCAATGTGAGATTCATTCTCCCCCAGCATGGAGCTCTACCTTTAAATTGTACATTACTCTAAATTCTTTTGACTTTCAGTTACACTAAAATGACCAAGAAACTTTCAGTGGCTTTTTTATGCAACTCAGTTCTCATCTTTTTTTCCTCAGTGGATAGGCTTTGTATCTTCAACTGCATGGGAATATCCATGCAGGCAAGACAAGACCCTGGGATTGCATCTTGTAATAATATATATGAGTGTAAGGTCCATAAGTCAGATAGCATTTGTAGAATTTCTTTAAAGGTTCTTACCTTGAACTTCAAAATGTAAGGAAAACTATACCAACATGTGGATCTGCCATACTGTTTTAAAGACATTTATGTTCATCTTGGGAACTCATTTCTAATATTTATAATGTAGACTTGAAAATAAGAATGCCACTTCCCCCAAAAGAAACAGTTCTAAATTGGAAACCTCATTAAGAAATGGGGTAAGAGGGGCACCTGGGTGGCTCAGAGGGTTAAGCCTCTGCCTTCAGCTCAGGTCATGATCCCAGGGTCCTGGGATCGAGTCCCACATCGGGCTCCTGGCTTAGCAGAGAGACTGCTTCTCCCTCTCCCTCTGCCTGCTGATCTGCCTACTTGTGTACTCTCTCTACCAAATAAATAAATGAAATCTTTTAAAAAATAGCAGATAAACAACATGTAATAAGAAAAGTGACAAAATAACCAAAATCTAAGAGTACCTCAAATAGCACTGAAAACTTCATTATGCATACAGTTCAGAATAAGTTTGCAGGATCTATCAAACCCTGAATATTTATTTTAAAAATTAGACTTTAACACCTGAAACTAATATAACATTGTATGTCAACTATTCTTTAATAATTTTTAGAAGAAAAGAAAAAAATTAGAATTGAAAAGATGAGTCTGTTAACTCGATCTGAGTGAACCAGGACCAGAAACCCACCTCTCTTGAGCACAGAGTATGAAACATCACCTAAGTATGGAAAAAAACACAGAAGAGTGTTAAAGACAACTTTTCCAATGAAAATTTTGGGTGAATGAATTGAATCTACTTCCAACCCAAATCTATGCATTAAATCAATGCTTTCAAAGAGGGAGATCTTGTCCTCAAGGGGACATTTGACAAAATTAAAGCACTTTTTTTTTTTTATTGTGCTACTGGCATTTAACAGAAAGAGGCCAAGGATGCTACTAACTATCCTACAAAGCACAGGGCAGCCTCCCATCTCACCCCCAACACAACGACAAAAAAGGATCCAGCCCAAATGTCATTAGGGCCCAGGTTAAGATACTTGGCATTGAACAATCATAAATCATCTTTGTGCAAAATTGGTAACAAAACCCCAGTACACTTTGGACAGTAAAGGGAAATGAGAAAATGTTATTCTCCCGTAGAGCATTATTTGTGTTGCATTTTGCTATATCCCCTCTAAAGCACAACATCTCACCAAGGCCTCCAATTATACTAACCACTTCTTGCTCATCTAGTCAGAAGTCAAGAGTAAACAGTGCCATGTTCTTTGGGATATCCAGCTCATCCAAATCTCTTTGGAATATGCGGGTGGAAGAACTCTCGCCTAACCTTAGGGCAGGACTAAAACGTACATTTTTGACCATCCCATATTAATGCAAAATCTTCCTGATTCTCTTTCTGATTGGAATAGAAAAAGTGTCCATCAACTAAATCAGTGGTTGAATCCTGTAGGACAGAAGCTGTTCTCAATCTCCTACAAAACAGGAGTATCTGACTAGGGTGCTAAATAAGAGCTACTATTTGCTTGAGTTTGCAGTAGATTGTCATCCAGAATCTGGTTTTTGCAGGGGGCAAGATTAGTATATTAAAATGGAGAAGTAATAAAGGCCACTTCTTCCTGCATCTTTAATTTCTTCCGTTCTCTCTCCATCCCCTACTCCCAGAATGAAATACTGTTTTTATTTTTTATCCAGGCTGAGAAAAGGACAGTTTTAGAGGTTTCCGTTTAGTCTTCCTGCTGTACTAGGCTGAATAATGTCCTCTTCCCCTCAAAATTCCTCTTTCCTGAGACCTATTTCTAAATGTGCTCTTTGCAAATGTAACTAGTTAAGATGGAGTAGGTCGAGCCCGTAAACTAAAATGACTGGTGCTCTTAGAAGGGAACACACAGCAAGAGAGATCCATAAGGAAGATGGCCATGTGACAAGACTGGAGTTATGCAACTGCTAGTTAAGGAACTCCAAGGACTTTCACCATCTACCATAAGCTAGAAAAGAGGCATGGAACTGACCCTCCCTCTGAGACCCCAAGAAGGATCCAACCCTGCCAACACCTCGAATGTGGACTTCTGGCCTCCAGAACTCTGAGAATAAAATTTGTTATCTGAAGCCAATCAATCTGTGGCATTTTGTTATGGCAGCCTTAGGAAACAAAGAGATCTATTGCAATAGTTCTTATCTAAACATGTGCAAGTTATGCCAACTCTCACCTCTATTCCAAGTATATATTCAGAGATAGGCATGAACACCAGATGGATCTACAGACCAGTAGACTACAAACTGGATCTAGGCCAAGATTTTATTTATAACCTGGCCCTCACATCCCCTAACTGTGACACAGAGGCCATGATGATGCTTAGGGTCTCTATATCAACTTCTATCCTATGTCCAACAGACCATAAAATGTTTGGGCATTCCTGTTTTACCACTGTATAATTACCTGGGTTAATGGTCAGAGATGCCTTTGGAGGAGGTCTATGGGGATAGATACCATGTATACTTGCCATGATATTGCTATTTGTGTGCCTAGTGATGTAATGACTGCAGACCATCAGCTCAGAGGACATGTTGGTGATGCTGGTGTGCCCCTCACTAGCACATTCCTTGTTGCTTTTAATTTAACATTTATTGGGTTCTCCAGTCTCATAGTAAACCTCAAACATGCCCAATTTTCTGAATTTTTTCACTCCTTTTCCATAATGTACCATGGCTTTTTGGCATTTGTGACATTGTATGGGCCACTGCTTTTTTTATACTTCTAGGAGCTATCTTAGCAGCATATTCACACCTCCTGTGGTTCTTGCCAGGGTGTTAAAAATCCTGCATGCTCAAAGCATGCTACCAAATAAATGCTCTTTCTTATCTGACTTTATGTTTGGCCCCACTTCACCAAGCACCCTCAGAATCTAATCCTATGCATACTGTCCTAGCTCCTGTGGGTATATGTGGTGAGGTCCTGCAGCTCCTGCAAGAGATAGCCCCTTTCTTTCCACAGCATAACTTTGGCCAAGTTATTTTATGACTTAACCCTTGTTGGATAAGTGACCAAAAAACATACATCAACTACATATATAAGTACACAATAAGAATAATGTGGTGAAAAAAAAAAACTACTAGCCAAAACATAAACAAGAAAATCAGCTTTCAAAGTATCTTCTCCTACAACTATGTGACAGACTTTATATTAATAGATAAAAATTAGATAAACTGATCCAAAGCAATGATGCCATTCTGCTAGTAAAATGCCACAGTATTTTGGTTAATGGACACATAAGAACTACAAAACAAAAAGGAAAAGAAAATTGCAATACAAATGACAGATTCATTTAGCTAGTCTTTGAGAAAGATATGCTATAATTACAACATAGAACTTGAAAAACCCTAGTATCATAAATATCAATGAAAACTAACACAAAACGTAAATGCCATCTTGTCTTAGAGAAAAGTACTAGGTTCCAAAAACCTGAAAGTTAGTTAACGCACAACTGAAAATTCAGAGTCAAAGCTTGAACATAAAGGGCCACCTAGACAGCTGCCAGTTAACTCATAATCCAGATTTTATGCTCATATTAGCACTTAGTTTACTTCATAGATAGTTCCTAATCCATTCCAATCATTAAATGAGCAAACTAACCACCATCCATGTCTTAAATTCTGGTTATCAAACGGTAAACTTCGGTGACCTGAGATGGCCCTTTTATTAGTAAATGCGTAATCCTGGGCAAATATATGTGTAGAGATGGTGAAAAAAAATTACTTCAAATTACTATATTTGGCACTTTTTTTTGAATCCTGCATTTGTGCATGTGTGGAGCAGGCCTTTTAATCATGTAGTTTTGTGCATGTTGCCCATTTTTAAGTATTTGAAATTAGTTTATTTGCTTAATTTAAAAACGTGATTAGATTTGCAAGCATATCCTAGGTTCTTAGGAAGAATTTGTTCATTAAATTTAAAAATCTCGGGGCGCCTGGGTGGCTCAGTTGGTTGAGCGACTGCTTTCGGCTCGGGTCATGATCCTGGAGACCCGGGATCGAGTCCCACATCGGGCTTCCTGCTTGGCAGGAAGCCTGCTTCTCCCTCTCTCACTCCCCCTGCTTGTGTTCCCTCTCTGGCTGTGTTTCTCTCTGTCAAATAAATAAATAAAATCTTTAAAAAAAAAATTAAAAATCTTGTCCACGTTTTTGGGACAAAGTTAGTAAAAAAAATTCTAAGGAAACTGATAAATATACAAGTAATGTTAAGCATTTGGGAATAATTTAATCTGTTAAATGTAATAAAATGTAAGTGAAAGTGGTTGCTTTATATTTTCACAAAATAGAATTGAGATAAAAAGATCTCTAAGAATACCCTGTGTGGGGCATCTGCCTTCAGTTCACGTTATGATCCCACGGTCCTGGGATCGAGTCCCACATCAGGCTCCTTGCTTGGTAGGGAGCCTGCTTTTCCCTCTCCCTCTGCCTGCTGCTTTCTTTCTCACAAATAAATAAAATCTTAAAAAAAAAAAAATACCGTTTAAGCTTAAATTATAAATGTGAATTAAAACACAAGTATTATCGATGTTCCCTCTGTATTTGAAAACTCCCAACAGATATTAAAAATAATTATTAACAATCTTAGTGCCAGGTTTTTTCTTCATTTTTAATGAGCTACTTATTATTCATTTATCAACACTAAATAACAAAAAATCCATTTTAGTATACAAAATGAAAGGTTATTTTAAATATTCACTTCTTAAAACTTACTACTAATAATACAGTATTTTTCTTAGAGTAGCATTGAGAATTATTTACATATAACATATAATGAATAAAAAATAAGTAAATTTTACCTTAGAAGAATAGCTGATATAAAAATTATTCACCTGAGAAATAATTCTTTCATTGTACGTAATATGTTCTTTCAGGAGAGAAAATAAAAAAATGGATGTTAGCAATATTAAAAATACATTAAGGATAAGCATTCCTATTTTTCAAAAAAATAATGCCTATTTATGCATTACATGAAAATACAGGACGGTATTTCATCAAACTCATAGTACTATCAGAGTGAAATATATGCTCAGTAGAACAGCAATAAAAACAAGGACACACCCTTCCTAAGTAGAATTAATTGTGCGCCAGTAAAAGTTTTAGTGCCACTAGCAAAGCATTTGTGCTATTATAGTTATATAAATGTTGATCTTTCTCCTACTAGATTGTAAGATCTTACAGGGCCAAAATTGATAGTCATTTTTCTATCCAAATAACCCAGTGCTTAAAAGATTGTCACTGAAATGGTCTGTTGAATTAAATTACTCTAAAAATATTTTAATGATTAAAAATATTGATTTAATGTAGTTTGTGCCAATTTAAAAGAAAAATGTTTTTAAAAACAACCTAGAGCCTTTTCTAAAGAACTTGAAAAAAAAAAACTAAGAGCCCACAAAGTGGCTGTAAAGTACACCCCGAGAGCGTTTTCATTGTTACCATATGCTTGGTTCCGAATTGCTGTAGAAAGAGGTTTACCTTATCAGTCAGTAACCAAAATCACTCAGTAAAATCCAGGCTTTACTTTTAGAATTTGATCATTTCAACAGAGAGTATAAACTAGGTGGTGCTATAACTTCCAACTTTTGCCTAATGTATGTGTTTATATTTATTATGGTATAGGTAAAATTTAAGATCAGTATTTTAAGACATTTTAAAATAAAATGTGTTCAGAAACATGAACTGTCCACTGTAAACAAAGATAAACCCCCTTTTTGACTCTGTTTCTTTTTCTTTACCCCAATTTACCCTTGTTTCCTAAGTATTAGCTAATTATACTTCAGGAATTTAAATAAGAACTCTAAAAACTTAAACTTCTGAATGGGGAGAGATTTTACTACTGTGGAAAAGGGAATATTCCCAAATATAATTTAATGAATGATTAAAATATATTCACTCTATATAAAAACTAAGAAAAAAATCCACAAGGGTCTTTAAAAAAAAAAAATTGCTTACAAGAGCACAACAGTCAAGTAACTGAACAAACATAATGAATAAGAACATGATTACAACTACTCAGCACAACCTCAACTTTCACTTCCCTTCATGTTGATCACATGTTCACGAATGTACTGTGAATCAATATGCGGAAGCAGGTAATTTTCTAGGTTAGCCACACTCTACTTAGAATAACACATTTTCCTCGATACGGTCAGGTCCTAAGAAACTACCTTTTCAGTGACTGTCCTAGCAAACTAGAGATTGCTTTGTTTCTTTTACTGAGTTTAAATGCTCCAGGCAATACACAGTTATGAAAACATATCCCAAAAAAGAAGCCCCTGGGTATTTATATGAATACTAGACACTGAAAGTTTATCTCTCAATTTACAGCACCATGTAGCCGTGACTTGCTTTAGAAAATGCAACGTGCTATTTAATTATCTAGAAAGGTAAAGATTTTCTTTTAAACGCATCTTGAGTTGTATTCATTACACAGTTACAACTTTTACTAAAGATGTAAAAGTGAGATTCTCAGGTGAAGCATCCAAAAGCTTGGTATTATGAGGCAAGTGGCTGTTATTTGCTGATAGAACATTAAAAACTAGTGCCAAGTAAATCTTACAAGGAGAAATAACCAAGCTGTGGGTTGTAAAATCCAAGCACAGACCATAAGACATCTCATTTAGATGAGTGACAGATTAGATCAGATTATCTCTGACTGACAAGCTATCAGAGAGAGCTGAAACAGTAGGTATTTTTAGGAATGTGTACAGCAGTTGCCAAAACCATGGCGGATGAATCAGTCATGGGCCTTGGGCTCAGAAAGGAATGCTATTTTAAAATCAGCTGTTAGAGCCTAAAACCACAGATGTTTTACTACACAGTCATGTTAAAAAGTTCATGAAGTTTACCTAAGTTAAAGAATTAAGAGCGTTTCAGTAAAGGATATGGCTATTTAAAGTAACTCAGTACCAAATTCTTCTGTTGTTGCTGTTTTTGTTTCTGACTCTTTATAATGCAATAATCACACTCCCAACATATTTATCTTTGCAAGTTAATAACTTTCATTCATCTGGTTGAAACAGAATGTCAGCTGGTATTATTTGTATACAGTATACCTACAGTCCACACTTGGGTTCTACAAGGGAAGTATTCCCAAGATTACATTAACCATAACCTTACTTCAACTCTGACAGAGTAAAACTCTGGCTTCTCATTAAAGTGAATTATGTATAGTTTACTTCTAAACCTGAACTTAACCCCCAAAGATTTATTTATCTCCCACCATGTTCCAAAGTGAATCTGAGGTGAGTTACTAAGTAAATCTACAAAGATAAGCTTTCAACTTTATAAAGGACAGATTTAAATAATAAAGTTTACCAACGAAAAAGATTACCAAATTATTTTATTCTATAATAAAATATAATGTGCCCTTTGAGAGAAAGATGACAAAAAAAATTTATATATTCCATGAGGGGTACAAGAAAAGGTACAGCGGGTTCTTCCAACTGTGTAGATGATGTCATTCTAACCGCAATCAGGCTACTACATAATAAGACTCTAGACGAAGTCTCCCTTTAATTATAATTTAAAAACCTGTGAATTTTACTGTAAGCAAAAGAAATATTTCTTCAAAGACTTAAATCGTCTATGTCTAACATCACCTAAGAGCACAAGGTCTCATTTCATGTTTAATGATGAATGAGAGCCACCTAGTGGACGTCACCTCCTGCAAACCTCTACCTATAGGGAGACTACCTGGTCTTTATTGCTTTCTGGGATGCCAACTTTCACTGAGTTTCTTTAGAAATTAAAAAAGAGAAGCAAGAAACTTTTGCTTTATATTTCTTCTCTATGTATTATTTATGTTTTAGTTCTTTTTATTTAGGCTGGGATAACACATAGTGACGTACGATGGTATAAATTTAAAAATAAAGATAAATGTTAAAGATAATCTATCACTATTTCTTTAAATCATAAATTTAAAAGCAATGTTTTTGAAAGGTAGAAAAGTGAATATTCAACCTCACATACAGACTACAGTTCAATATACTTCATGTACAAACATGCAGTTTCAATTATTTACACACAAGTTTTATTTAAAGAAAAGGAAAGCACAAAACCACAGCATTTCAGTCAAGGAACTTAGGAAAATCACAAGTGCTTTCATGGTTCTTTAGTTACCATCCAAATAATACACCTTTTAAACCAGAGTTAAAGAAATTCAGTAAGCAGACTAAAATGCTTCAAAACACTACTCTGTCTTCCTGCGTTCTTTCCCACCATAGTGTGCTGTTTAAGGTTCCACAACTGCTATCTTCTTCTTCTTGTTCTTTAGTGAGTTCTACAAAAACCTAAATGAAAGTAAATAAATGAATACAGTTTTCAGTATGGCAATTATCTCAAAGAATGTTTAATTAAATCAGAAACAATGTAGGACTACATCTACACACATTAACCATTCAACTATCAAGAGATACGTTGGCATTAATATTACTTAAACAGAATAACCTCCTTCAATTATATACAAATTTGAATGCTATGAGAATTAACAGATTGTATTTTGATAAATAAATAAGTAGTGGTCAAAAAAATGATTTATAAATATTTAAGCAATGTAACTTCAGATGAAATAACGTCAACAACACCCATTTTCTTTACTAAAGAAACAATATTGCGTTTTTCAAAATAAGCAAATGGAGAGCAGCATAAAGTTGTTTAAGATTATACAAGGTTTAGGCATATCGTATAACAATTTGTCTCTGGTTCATAAACACCCTCCCTCTCCAATATAAATCTAAATAATTAGGAGCACCTTGGTGGCTGAGTTAGTTAAGCTTCCAACTCTTGGTTTCAACTCAAGTCATTGTCTCAGCATGGTGAGAGGCCCACGTGGCTCTGCGCTTATTAGGGAGTCTGCTTTCCCTTTCCCTCTCCCTCTGCAACCCTCTCACCCATACACATTCTCTCTCTCTCAAATAAATAAATCTTTAAAAATAAATAAATAAATCTAAACAATTAGTATCACTCTCTTCTATAAAAGAATTCTTAGAAATTTAACATTATAGTACCTGTTCCAATGTTGCTTGAGAAAAGCTATATTCTTCAATGGCAAAAGTATGTTTAGCTATTAAGATATGAAAACAACATTTTACTTATTAATATTTCTAAAGAATAAAAATACCAGTAACTATTAAGTGGTTAACAACCTGCTTTAAAAAAAAAAAATTCCGTAATCAACTCATTTAAATTTGAAATTGCCAAAACATGTTACTTTCCTCTATCTTGGTTCCCTGAGGCACCCTACCTGCAGGGTTACTTGCCTCGCCTAGCCCTTTCCAAGCATCTCCTGTTTACCCTCCTCTGTCTTCCTTACTCTGCCTTTTCTCATGACTTCTTTGGCTCCCTGCTCCCTATCTCCCATTTCCCAATTTCCATTACAGCCTGTTCTGAATTTCTTGAACTAGATTCTGGATATAGTTCCTATGGCCATATACTTTTCCATATTTATTTCAAATCCTTTTGCAATCTAATCTATCATCAAATTTTCTGGCTTTCTCTTCATTGCCATAGTGAAATTCTCCCCAAGCTTTATTAGGTTGTTTTGTAGTTTATAAATTCCATAAAACAACTTGTGTATGAATACTTGTTCCATTCTGGAGCTTACCTCTTACTACTTGTTACCATGGTATCTTTATCCTACCAACCATTTATTTTTTAAAATGTCAAGTTTCAATAAGCTTCATTAAGCTTTCAGTAATGTCCACATCCCTACACTATGGATTTCTCTCTCCTCTCCTCTGAAGCCACTAAAGTTTTGCTGCCATTGCTACTTCTGGGACCTGACACAAAGTGAGGGCTCTGGAAACTCAGTCTTCTCCCTTCTGGAATGAACCACTGAGTGCTAATTAAACTGAGCTTTCTCACAGCTGCAATGCAAAAACCATGGTGATGTCAACAGAAATAGTTAAAGGTTTATACTACAATATAGCTGACCTACCAAAACTCTACGATATTACTATTTAACCTATATCTTGCATTAAATCAATAAAAGGTTATTTACAATAGCTTCCACAATAAACAGCTCCAATTTTTAAACTTTTAAATAAAATTCTTTTATAAACTGAAAGCTACCTTACAATGTTTTTCAAATCTTACCTTCTTCCAGCTTAGAAAAAGATTGTGAAAGGGATGGAACATCTTCCTTAGGAATCTTATAAGCCAAAATAGAAGAAAAACTGGAAACATAAAATATAGAAAAATTTAAGACTACTAACATGTTCTAAAGCTAAAGTTCAAACTTGATTTAAAGATCAAAATTAAACTCCAACAACTTATTTTGATACATATTTAGAAAAAACGGTTTTACATCTTAAAATATTTCCATGCAAAACTCTCTCATTATAAGAAGTTTCAAAAGTTTAAATACTATTGAATATTGCAAGATCTAACACTAATAAATTAGATATAAAACCCCAGTCATCAGACTATATTAGTACAATACTGGTGATATTAACAGACCTTTTTTGACTAATCTTCAAAGCAATCACCAATTTTTACAATTATTGCTCTACAAAAAAATGTAACTAAATTTTAAAAATCTTTACCTTTCCTGACGGCTTGCATTTGGGAAAATATACTGAATTTCTCTTTGAAGGCGGTCTACTTCTAGATTTTCTATGCAGTCCTTTAACTTTATTTCCAGAAAATAGCCTTTTCCAAATTTACTCTTCAGATGCTGGACAGTTCCAATACATCTGTAGTGATTTTAAAAGAAAGCTTAGACATAAAATGACTTGACAGTTTCAAAGAATGATGTCTCAAAGGCTGATTTAAATTAAATGTTTGATGGGGCACTTTTTTTTAAATTTTATTTTATTTTTTCAGTGTTCCAAGATTCATTGTTTATGCCCCACACCCAGAGATGGGACACTTTTAGATGTATAGAGAAGTTGCAAATATAATACAGAGAGTCATCTGTTTCAGTTTCCCTAATATCATGATCTTATATAACCATGGCACATTTGTCAAAATTAAGAAACCAACAGTGCTATTACTATTAACTTTATATTCGACTTTATATGGATTTCACCATTTTTTCACTGATGTTCTTTTTCTGTTCCAGATCTATCCAGGACACACTGCACTTAGTCCCCATGGGTCTGTGAACTGTCTTACTCTTTCCTTCTTTTTTTGCCTTTGACAGTTTTAAGAACTGGGCAAGTGTTTGGTAGAATGTCTCTCAATTTGGAATAGTCTGACAGTCTTCTCATTAGACTGGGGTTAGGAGTTTTGGAGGAAATGCCACAGAGCTGAAAGACCTTTCTTATCACATCCTATCAGGGGTACATGATATCCACATGACATTGCTCTCCTGTGGAGTTACTATTGCCCTCATTCCACACATCAGAAGAGACTGGCGAGATTCAGACTACACTTAGGAGGTGGAGGATTACCTTCCCCTCCCAGAGGGAACAGTATCTATATATACTGTTTGGAGTCTTTCTCATAAGAACAATCTGCTCTCCTCTCACATTTATTTTATTTATTCAACCATTTATTTATAAAAGTATGAACTTGAATTACAAATATATTTACTATATACTTTGGAATACAACCCAATACAATGCCTAGCAATTTTTTAAAATAACAAATATTATGCATGAAAACAACATTCCAAGTTGTTGAACCATTAAACTAATTTCAAATGCAAAGTAGCTAGCCATTTCTTAGGAATAATCTAACATACTTCCAAATAATTCTATAGAAAGCTAATAGTCAAAAACTCAAATAAGGACATTTCTTTTGGCATTTAAATTTATTATTTTAAGTTTCTGAAATGATTACTCAACTTTCATCCCCCTCTCCAGCATGCCTTTCAACTATTTATTTACCTTAACTGCCCAGATACCATGATGGCCACCCGGTCACAGACAGCCTCTGCTTCCTCCATATAATGAGTGGTCAGAATAGCAGCCCGCTTTTTATTTTTAAATGCAGTTCTAATTGCTCGCCTATAAAACATAAGTAAAATAAACAGAGTAAAGCACCTGATGTTATTGAAAATCCAACTATTTGGTTAACTAAAATTTATTAATACCTATTGCCATAGTTACTACAAACTGCCCAACTATGATTTTTCTAATTTCTTTTCCTTTATTTTTGGAAGTTTTTCAAATAGACAGAAATTCCATGATTTCAAATTTTTTTTATGCATTAAAAAATAAATTATAAAATTTGATGCTTTTTCATGTTGTAACTAAAACAGCCATAAAACCATAAGGAAAACTTAATATGTTTCTATCCCACACCTCTCATTTTAAAGACATGGAAATGTAGGCTTAAAGGGGGTCAACTAACTAGCACCACAAATTCCTAGGCGTTCCAACATAAACTTAAGCCAATGTTATTATCAGAATTAGAACTTACATTAAATGGCTAGGAAAAAAATATTTTAAAAGCGATTCAGACAGCAGTACTCTTTATCTTAATAATTATCCGCATATTTATTTTTATTCTGGAATAAATAAAATATTATTACGATTTCATGAAAGTGTAAAGTATGATAAAGTTTAAAAGTTTATGGCAGGGGCTCCTGGGAGGCTCAGTCAGTTAAGCGTCTGCCGTTACAGCAGGTCCAGTGATCAAGCCCCATGTCGGGCTCCCTGTTCAGTGCAGAGTCCATTTCTTCCTCTCACTCTGCTTTTCTGCACTGCTTGTGCTCTCTCTCTCTCTCTCTCTCAAATAAATAAAATCTTAACAATAAATAAATAAATAGATAGATAAATAAATAAAATTTGTTGGATTCTCTAGAAATCAAAATATTTAATTTTTAATACAATTTTGTCATTTGTTTAAGATTTTAAATCAGTATGTATATATAACTAATATAAAACCATTCGTTATAATGAAACAGACTATTCTTTTATTCTCAAGTATCTTTACTGTCATACTCACCACATGTGCTGTTTGGCTTTGGGATCCATACCCGTAGACGGTTCATCTAGCAGGGTAATGTGAGGATTCCCTAGCATACTCAGGGCAAAACACAACTAGACAGAAAGAAAACAGGGAGGAGACTAATAAGGCTTTGCATAAGAAATTTTATGAAGACAATATCAAACTCTAAACTATGAATAAGCCAGACACACATCTGTTATTTAATAAAAAAGTACCTTCCGCTTGATTCCTGCAGGTAGTTTTTTTACAATTTTCTGAAGATGTTCTTTTAAATCAAGTGCATTTGTTATCCTGCAAAATAGGTAATACAAAATGACTATATTATCACTCACTACTTGTGATCATTGACAGTCTTTTTTCAGAACATTCAGTCAGAGCTTATTATATAAGTAGACCTTCAATTTACATCATCTTAAACAAATCACTATCTTTTTTTTTTTTTTAAGATTTTTTATTTATTTGACAGAGAGAAACACAGCCAGAGAGGGAACACAAACAGGGAGAGTGAGAGAAGGAGAAGCAGGCTTCCTGACGAGCAGGGAGCCCGATGTGGGACTCGATCCAGGGTCTCCAGGATCATGACCTGAGCCAAAGGCAGTCGCTTAACCAACTGAGCCACCCAGGCGCCCCAACAAATCACTATCTTGATAAAAAGGTTCACTTTAAGTTTGACATTTATAGGTATATTCATTCTATAATTAAAATAGAAAAATTACCTTTTTATTTTTATAACTATCACAATTATGTAAAGAATATATGAAAAAGCAGTGACCATTTTCTATGAAACGTATGATCCACAAAATATGTTTTTAAAAATTAAACTTTTAAAATGTGGATTGTAAACCTTTCTCTGGACAATAAAAAGGTTTTAATTTTACCTATTTATGACTTCTTTCATGTCACTTGAGCTCATTCCTTTCACAGCTCCATAAATTTCAAAATGTTCCCGCAATGTAATATCTGGCCACAGTGGGTTTATCTGAGGACAATATCCCATATACTTAATGGAATCATCATCTTCAGCTGGCTCTGAAGAATAATCTCCAAGAAATACCTACAGAAAAACCAATTTAAGTAAGTTTTGGTTTAATTTACATTGTGAAAAAGTGTCAAGTGAAATAATTCAAACTCTTTCCTAGAACCAGGGTAATAAGTCAAAATTTTACTCCTTTTGATGAAGAAAGGACATACATAGCTAAGTCAGAGTTCAGTGACATGGTGATCAAAAATGCAGGTTGATTGAAAAGGCAAACTCCATCAAGGGACGTTATTGGAAGGTGTTATTTGTGCCATGGAGGTAAAGCAAATTAAATCATTTGGATTTCTACAGGGTAAGAAACACTGAACAGAAGGAATAGTTAGGGGAAAAACCCAGAAGAGTGTGTCGGGTATTTTCCAGGAAATCAACGGGCCAGTGTGGTTGGTATAAAGGAAGAAAGGGGGAGAGGAACAGAAGCCAGGATCAAAGCAGTTATGTGAAGTTTCCACAAAGTGGTGATATGCTTACAATCAAAGACTAATTAATGGCAGGGTCAATATTAGCTCCTATAACTCCTGAAGTTAATAAGACCGTCTTCCACAGATCAGGCAGGCAGCAGGTTTGTCCACCGAAACCTGGCAGGCCAGAAAGGAGTGGAAGGAAATATTCAACGTGCTGAATGGGAAAAATATGCAGCCAAGAATTTTTTATCCAGGTTGGCATTCAGGATAGAAGGACAGATAAAGAGTCTCCCAGACAGGGGCGCCTGAGTGACTCAGTTGAGTGTCTGACTCTTGCTTTTGGCTCAGGTCATAATCTCATGGGTCATGGGATCAAGGCCTGCATTAGGTTCCAAATACGGTGGGGAGACTGCTTGGTTGTTTTCTCCCTCTACCCCTCCCCTACTCTCTCTGTGTCTCTGAAGTAAATAAATCTTTAAAAAAAAAAAAAAAGGAGTTTCCCAAACAAAAACTACTTTTATTAGTTCATGACCACTAAACCAGTCCCGCAAGAAATTTTAAGGTGGACTCTTTGAGTGGAGGAAAAAAAAAAAAAAGACAAAAGCAACAAAGACTAGAAAGGACCAGAGAACATCACCAGAAACAGCAATTTTGACAGGTAACACAAGAGCACTAAATTCCTATCTTTCAATAATCACTCTGAATGTAAATAGACTAAATGCTCCAATTTTAAGACACAGGGTACCAGAATGGATTAAAAAACAAGATCCATCTATATATTGCCTACAAGAGACTCATTTTAGACCTAAAGCCGAGGTAATCGTACTTCCATCAAACTAGATTTTAAAACAAAGACTGCAAAAAGAGATGGAGAAGGGCATTATATCATAATTAAGGCATCTATCCATCAAGAAGATCTAATAATTGTAAATATTTGTGCCCCCAACTTGGGAACACCCAAATATGCAATTCAATTAATAATAAACATAAAGAAACTCATTGATAATAATATTCTGCAATAAGGGGACTGTAACACCTCACTTACAGCAATGGACAGATCATGTAAGCAGAAAATCAGTAAGGAAACAATGGCTTTCAGGGACACACCGGACCAGATGGACTTAACAGATATATTTGGAACATTTCATCCTAAAGCAGAAGAATACATATTCTTCTCGAGTACACATGGAACATTCTCAAGAACAGATCACACACTGGGTCACAAATGAACCCTCAACAAGTACAAAAAGACTGAGATTCTATCATGTGTATTTTTAGACCACAGTGCTATGAAACTTGAAGTCAACCACAAAAAAATTTTTTTGGTAAGAGCACAAATACATGGAGGTTAAAGAACAACCTACTAAAGAATGAACGGGTTAACCAGGAAATTAAAGAAGAAAAAAAAATACATGGAAGCAAATGAAAATGAAAACAGGATAGTCCAAAACCTCTGGGATGCAGCAAAGGCAGTTTTAGGAGGGAAGTTTATTGTAATACAGGTCCACCTCAAGAAGCAAGAAAAGTCTCACACAACCTAACCTTACACCTAATAAGCTAGAAAAGGAACAGCAAATAAACTCTAAAGACAGCAGAAGAAAGTAACTAATAAAGATAAGAGCACAAATAAACAATATAGAAACAAACAAACAAAAAACAGTAGAACAGATTAACAAAACTAAGAGCTGGTTCTTCAAAAGAATTACTAAAATTGGTAAACCTCTAGCCAGACTTATCAAAAATAAAAGAGAAAGGGCCCAAATAGACAAAATCATGAATGAAAAAAGAGATGGCAACCAACACCACAGAAATACAAATAATTATCAGACAATTCTATGAAAAATTATATGCCAACAAACTGGGCAACCTGAAAGAAATGGACAAATTCCTAGATACCTACAAACTAACAAAGCCAAACCTCAAACAGTAAGAAATAGAAATTTTCAAGAGACCCAAAACCAGCAAAGAAACTGAATCAGTACTCAAAAATCTCTCAACAAACAAAAGTCCAGAGATGGATGTATTCCCAGACATTTTAAGAAGAGTTAATATCTATCCTCCTCATACTATTCCAAAAAAAAAAAAAAAAATTGGAAGGAAAACTTCCAAACTCATTCTATGAAATCAGCATTACCTTGATTCCAAAACCAAAGACACCATTAAAAAGGAGAATTCCAGGCCAATATCCCTGATGAACATGGATGCAAAATTTCTCAATAAAACACTGGCGAATCAAGGGCGCCTGGGTGGCTCAGTGGGTTAAGCCTCTGCCTTGGCTCAGGTCATGATCTCAGGGTCCTGGGATTGAAGCCCATATCAGGCTCTCTGCTCCACAAGGAGCCTGCTTCCTCCTCTCTCTCTGCCTGCCTCTCTGCCTACCTGTGATCTCTCTCTCTGTCAAATAAATAAATAAAATCTTTTTTTAAAAAAGCACTAGTGAATCAAATTCAACAGTACATTAAAAGAATAATTCACCACCATCAATTTAGGTTTATTCCTGGGTTCAGGAGTGGTGGAAATTCACAATTCAATCAATGTGATACACCACATTAATAAAGGATAAGAACCATATGATCCTGTCAATAGATAGAGAAAAAGCATTTGGCAAATATACAGAGTTTTTCCTGATTAAAAACCCTCAAAAAGTAGAAACAGATGGAACATAGTATAGCCTTTGTATAAAGGCCATATACGAAAGACCCACAGCTAACCCTTGATGGTGAACAAAACTAGGATGTCCTCTCTTACTATTTAACATAAGTCTTACCTCAGCAATCAAACAACATAGAGAAATCAAAGGTATCCAAATTGGCAAGGAGGAACAAACTTTCACTATTTGCAGACGACATGATACCTTATGTAGAACACCTGAAAGTCTCAACCAAAACATTGCTAGAACTCATACATGAATTCAGCAAAATTGCAGGATATAAAATCAATGTGCAGAAATCTGTTGCATTTCTATACACCCATAATGAAGCAGCAGAAAAATAAATCACAGAATCGATCCCATTTGCAACCACATCAAAAACAGTTAAGATACCTAGGAATAAACATAACTAAAGAGGTAAAAGATCTGTACTCTGAAAACTATGGAAGATGCTCAGCCTCACTTACCACTCACCATCAGGGAAATACAAAACCACAATGAGATGCCACCTCACAGCTGTAAGAATGGCTAAAATTAATAATAAGGAACAACAGGTGTTGGCAAGGATGCCAAGAAAGGGGAACCCTCTTGTTCTGTGGGTGGGAATGCAAACTGGTGCAGCTACTCTGGAGAACAGTTTGGAGGTTCCTCAAAAAATGAAAAACAGAACTACCCTATAATCAGCAATTATACTACTAAGTATTTACCCAAAGAATACAAAAATACAGATTTGAAGGGGAACATGCTCCCTGATGTTTATAGCAGCATTATCAACAATAGTTAAACTATGGAGAGAGCCCAAATATCCACCAACTGATGAATGGATAAGTCACACACACACACACACACACACACACACACACACACACACACAGGAATATTACTCAGCCATCAAAAAAGAACGAAATCTTGCCATTTGCAATGACATGGATGGAGCTAGAGCATATTATGCTAAGTGAAATAGTCAGAGAAAGACAAATACTGGATGATCTCATTCATACGTGGAATTTAGGAAAGAAAACAGATGGACATATGGGAAGGGGAAAACGAAAAAAGGAGACAGGGAAACAAGCTATAAGTGACTCTTAATGATAGAAAAACACTGAGGGTTAATGGAAGGAAACAGGTGAGGGGAAGGGCTAGACAGGGGATGGCTATTAAGGAGGGCATTTGTAGGGCGCCTGGGTGGCTCAGTGGGTTAAAGCCTCTGCCTTCGGCTCAGGTCATGATCTCAGGGTCCTGGGATCGAGGCCCGCGTCAGGCTCTCTGCTCAGCAGGGAGCCTGCTTCCTCCTCTCTTTCTGCCTGCCTCTCTGCCTACTTGTGATCTCTCTCTCTCTGTCAAATAAATTTAAAAAAAAAAAAAAAAAAAAAAGGAGGGCATTTGTGATGAGCACCAGGTGTTGTATATATGTAAGTGACCAATCACTGAATTCTACTCCAGAAACCAGTGTGCACTGTAAGCTAACTAACAAAATTTAAATTAAAAAAAAGGTAAGATTGTCTGCCATTAAGTAGGTAGATAAATCACCCATGCATGTATTAATTATAAAAGCAAAAATACTGTCTATGTGTACATCTGCATGTGTGAAAATTTTATTGTGTATACTATTTTCAAAGATAACCAAGAAGATCATGATTTGATTAAGCTATACTAAAATATTAATACTACAAACATAAAATCCTAATCTGCCATATTAAGGAATTTAGTTTAACTAAAAATGTAAATCATAGTCAGCATCTCCCACACCCTTATATATCATACCTGGCCTGACGTTGGTTCAATATCACCAACCAGAATATTGATAATTGTACTCTTGCCTGCACCATTTGGACCCAGTAGCCCCAAGATCTCTCCTAGAGAAATTGAAAGAAAAATCATCACACATAAATCAAACTAAAAATGGAAATTACTCTTCTGCAAAAATTATTTAAGAAAAAAACAAATACCAGCCTTTTTTCACACAGAAAGAGACATATTTAGTTGCCACTTTCTTTATTTTTCTTGTAAGAAGAAAATCTTTCTTGTCATCATATTCTTTATGCAAATTGCTGACCATAATAGCTGGCTTCTAATAAGGGAAACAGGATTTAAAAAGAGAATAAAAAATCAGATATACCTATCATGAAATGACAGGCTGCCCACAATTCATGTCCATGTATCACAAGAACTATATTCACTAATAAGAGGTATTATGTAAATAAATATCCATTTATGACTGAAATAATGGCTTATTCAAAAGTAAGTAGACAAATATATTTTTTCAAAAAAAAGACTTTTTTCATATTGATTCACATGAAAAGTATTTCTCAGATTAATTCCAATACCTGAGAAAGTGATGACTGCACATTTAATGAGACTTAATGATAAACACTAAATTACCTCCTCACAACACTGGCAACTCATTAGCTCTTTGACCTTTAGTCTTTCAGCTTTGACATCTTCATCTTCATCCTCATTGCTTGGTGGTTCTGGATATTTCCTATTTTTGGACTTTGATGAAAAAGTCCTAGATATATAAAAGACGATAAATTTTCAAATAATTAACAGAGTAAAAAAAGTCAAGTACTCCATGGAGAAAAGACCAAAAAAATACACCAATCTGAGATCTGTTATTTCTGAAAGGTGGAATTACAGAGCTATTTTTCACTCATGGATCCATTTGGATGATATTATCAAAATTCATTCATTTTTCAACATGATATATGACTGGTATGTGTCATGTACTATTTCACACAAACATAAAAAGGTTTAAAAAAGTATATACCCATCCTCAAAGAATTTATAGTCTGGGTATAAATGACATTGTCCCAGGCAGAGCAGATGTAGAGGACTGAACTTAGAACTCACAGGAACACTAGAAAAGTAGGTAGAGGAAAAAAAGTGCTTCGAAAGGAAATTTTGAAGTCTAAGAGAGGTAAAGAGGTAAAACAGGACTTGACATTATGGACAAAAAAGGAACAAGAGAAAAGTATAAATAAGGAGGAAGAAGTCAATCATGCTAAGGTAGCAGTTGAGGTGACTAAGTAGAGCCTACCTGATGAGAGACAGGAAATCATTAGTCACCTTACTGAAAATAGCATCAGCAGAGAAGCAAGTGCAGAAACCAGACTGCAGGCAGCTAAGGAGTGAATGGGAGGTGAGGAACTGGAAGTAGAATCTTCTTGGCTATGAAAGAAAAGACATGGGATAAGAGCTAGAGGGATTCAAGTTTAAATGAGATTTAGGAGTTCTGATTTCTCTTTGTTTTATATGAGAAAGGTAACTCCCTCCCCAGAGAAAAATACCCTATTTAGATCCAAAGAGAAAGAAATAGAAAGAGAAAAGAAAATTAACAGAGCAAAGTCCGTAAGTAGACAGAATAAATGAAGACATGGAAAAGAGGAGGGGCACCTCCCCCTCTGGGACTAAGGCAAAAATGATGAAAGAGGTGGGTAAGTGTGTAAAAATCTCTAATTAAGTGCTCTGTTTTCAGAGATGGCAAGATCATCTACTGAGAAGTAGAAAACGAGATGAGGTGAACTGGAGAATTTGAGGAATACAAAGACAGCTTGGGATAACTCGAAAAGACACAGGAAGAAAATGGGCTAACAAGTTTAAAACAAATTTGAGTTTATACAGGATAAATACATGGTATTAGCAAACTGCACTGCTATGTTAATTTTCTCCAGCCTGTAATTAGACTTACCAAAAATTATTACTTTAAGCAGACAAGTCAAAGAAATACAGAAGTTGCATATAGGGCGCTTGGAAGAGGGTGAAAGTGATGAATCACATGAGTGAAGCTGAAGAAAGAAAAGGCATAAACAGTAATTAATGATACATGTGAAGAACAGAAAAACTCAGGGAAAGAAACAAGAGCAGAAAAATCCAATAAGACTAATAAAATAAGAAAGCTGGAAAGATGAAATGTTACTGGTAGCACAGGACACAGATGAAGTGAAGAGCAGTGACGGCAGGGCTCTGACTCAAATCAACACGTGAATGCAGAGAAAATCAGAAACTGAGGGATAGGATGTTAGAAAGGTTATCTCAGTGGAAGCTGATTCTCCCTCAAGATGACTGCAAAAGAAAGAAGGAGAGCGAGATGCTAAGTCCTCAAGTGGATACAGGGAGTATCCAGTGGTTAATAAATATGTTCACAGTAGCATTATTCATAAAGGCAAAAAAATAGAAACAACTCACATGTCCATCAACCAATAAATAGGTGAGTCAAGTATGGTATTTCCATGCAGTATAATATTATTAAGAAAAGAAAAAAGTAATGAAGTATTGCTACATCACGAACCTTCAAAACATTATGGTAAGTAAAAGAAGCCAGACATAAAAAGACTATATATTATATAATTCCATTTATATAAATGTTTAGAATTGGCAGATCTATAGCAACTAGATTAAAAGATTAGTGGTCACACAGGGCTGGGGGCATGCATGAGGGGAGCCACTGATGACTCTAAGGATTTTTTTGAGAGTGAAGGAAATTACCTGAAACTAGATTAATTACTATGTAAGTATATTAAAAAATATTAAATTTTTTTAAAAAATTAACTGACCTGAAAAAAGGATCCTTTCTTATTGACCTGCCTCCGTATTTTTTCTCATAGTACTGTAAGAGGAAAATCCAGAGTACACACTGCAGGTAAGGCTACAAGAAAAACACATAAGAGCTCATGACTCCATCTTTTTCCCCATATCAATAGAACAAAGACCACATACATCAGGTTCCCTACCATCATACCAAAATAATCATTATTTTCTTCACATGTTATATGAGTTAAGAAATTTAATGCAAAACCAACATAGATGTTTAATAAAATAATCCTTCACATGTTTTTCTACCTCTATAAAGTTCATTGGTTGTCAGCTTCAAAAAATAGAATCAAAGGGAAAAAAAAAAGTTGTTTTTATTTCTGAGGAAGCCAGAATTACAATTAAGTAGAACAACATAAGAGAGCCAAATATATTAAAATGGACATATTCCATAAAGTATTATCACCAAAATCATTCTGGATGGCACTAACACACTTGACTTTCTGAGGCACTTTCATCCTTATGCAACACGGTAAAAACTAAAAAGAGTTAAAATCATACAACCAAACTGCTCTTAAGGTAGCATGCTAACGCCAACAGTTCTGTTATTTCTTACCGATATAACGGCCACCAAAAGCCTATCCCATGGATTATAGGTGTCTTCATTTTTTCGAATATTCTTCCAAGAAATCTAAAACAAAAATTTTTGAAAACTGATATGCTGCTGTGATAAGATGATATAATGGTACTTGGTCTTCCACCCAGTTCCCAGGACACAGCTTCTAAACACCCTCAGAATTTCCAGAGTGACAGATGTGAAAGGAGCATCTTTTGTTATTTAAAAAAAAGCCCCAATCAACCAAAACAGTTTATGCTGCAGAGGTGACTCTTGGAGGAAGGTGCTGTTTGCCGTACAACCACCCAAGTGATTAGAAGGTGGGAACTTCCAGCCTCATCCACTCGTCAAAAGGGGAGAGGGGGTTGAAGACAGATTATCTCACTGTGCCTCAGTAATGAAATCTCCATAAAATACTCCGTAAACCCAGGGTTTGAAAAGTTTCTGGGATGGTGAACACATCCATATTCTGGGAAGGTGGCATGTTCACAACTCCATGCGAACAAAAGCTCCAGTGCTTGGGACCCTTCTGGACCTTGCCTTCCCTATTTCTTAATCTACTTACTTGCATATCCAATATAATAAACTGGTAAAAGTACATTAAGTGTTTCCCTAAATTCTATAAGCCATTATAACAAATTATTTAACCTGTCAAGGGGTCACAGGAACTCTGGATTTGCCACTTCAGACACAACAAGCACGGGTTACCTGCAGACCCACCACTTGGATCTGGCATCTGAAATGAGGGGGGCAGTCTTGTGGGACTGAGCACTTAACCCTGAACATAGCCCTGAGTCTGCATTAACTCCAGGTAGTTACGTGTCAGAATTGCTTTATGTAATGGAAAACCTCACACGCTTGATGTCAGAAGTGTTGTCAGTAGTTTTCTTATAGCTGCAATGTGTACGACTATTTAGATTAAAATGCATTTTGTTCAGCAAACACGTAATCTCTATACACAAGTCAGCTATTAATATTAATAGCTATGATTTCTACTTAGATTAAAATCTTCCCCACATCAAAATATTCCTATCTGGGAATGTATACATTAAACATTAAACTCAAGCAAAAAAGAAAGTGGGGGAGGGATAGGGGAGGGCCAGTGCATAGAATTAAGTCAGCAATCATTCTAAATCAATAATTCATCATTTAATTTTTTTCTAATCACATGAAAATTTTTTCAATTAAACTGAATTAATTTAAATTAGAATAAATTGAGTTTAAATTCAGTGAAAACTAACGTTTTATTTTTTTTGAAAAAAAAGTCTCTTACACTTTATTTTCTCTCTTCCCTCTACAGTACAATATATTACTTAAGCCCTGAAAAACTCCCCCAAAACAAACACTGACTGAAATCAGATCATACTTGGAATTTCTGTACATCCTTTTGGGAATCAAAGAATAGGTAATGGACGTACTTCTCCTTTGAGATTTGACAGCTTAAAGACATGTTTGAAAAGATTTCACAGTAATCTTGAACTGCTGTTTAACATTCAAAGCAAGTAAATGAGAAGCTAAGCTGTTATTTTCTTTAAACTATATTCCATATAATAACTAAGAACTCAAAGACTAGGCAGCATTTATGTTTTACAAATATTAAAACATATAACATATAACAGACTTACCTTTATGAAACAAATCAGACAACCTAGAAGTGGATAGATTGGAATGACTATGGAAAAGGTATAATGAAGAACAGCCGTAACTGTGTAGCCCATAAAGAATGTTATTTCGGTGATTGCAATGCAAGCCAATGCTGTCTGAAGAAGAAAAATGAGAAAACAAATGAAAAAGTTCTTAGCAATTTTATACAAACTCAAAATCTGTGCCTCAACATTTATTATGATTTCAAAACCTCTAATGAAACATGGAACCAGAGGTGATACTTAGCCGGAAGGTGCCAGGCCCAGCTATTTGCCGCCGGTATCCTTGCCATGTAATTCTTAAATGCCTTCAGTACCATCCCTTCATGGAATGGATGATGCAGAAGACAAATATACACACAAAGAGATGCTGCCAGCTATCCACCTAAGTTCTGTACTTAGAAAAGACACAATAATATCTTGAACATAATCCTGAATCATGACTTTCAAGTAAGCTACCATGAGAAAGTGGAGTGAAGTAATACAAAACATGACTTACCACAGAATAGATAAATGACCAAAACTCTTTGGTATTCAAAATTTTTTTAAAAGTGAAGGAAATAACATAGGTAAACAGAATGACTGACGGAACATAACCAATAAGGCAAAAGACCTGTAAAACAGAAATGTGTATCTTTATGTAAAAGTATGAATGCCTAGCAGTATATATGATATCAAGTACCAGTTGTATCAAAATATTAAGGAATTATTATTCTTTAAATTCTATTGCTCAACCAATCACTCCAAAAACTGAAATTGTAGTTACTTGGGGAATTATCATGCACATATTTCCTAAATCAGTAAAATTCATACTTTTAACTACCTATTAAGACAACCCTGAATAAGTAATTTACACCGAACACTAGTTCTAGTTCTTTTTTATGCTAACTAAAATGCTGTCTCTAATCATGTTATTAAAACAAGTATACTCACTGGTTACATCTTTATCCTTCTCAATCAACTATTAGCTACTATTTCAATATACAGCATTTAATGCATTTGGTAAATACTTAAGAAAAACATTTATTAACTTATAAAGCAGAAATTAATAAGTAAAGTCAGTACTGTCTCTGGAAAAATGATCAAATTAATTTCAGAAATCCCAGCCTCACCTAATTTATTTTTCCTTTTTTTAATATAAATTATTCACATGAAGGGTCATATATATGTGAATATGAATGCAAGCCATACTCTTCTTAGTATTTTAAGCAATATTTTAAATTATGGAATAAAAGAGCTTCTTTGTAAAATTATTTTCAAGCATAGAGACAAGGAAAACATTTTAAGAAAGGACTGTTTAATTATTCCTGATTATACACAAGTATGCAGTCTACAGAGAAACCACCTCAGTCTCAAGGAATTATTTTATAATGATGGCTAGTTGTTTTTTTAAAAAAATCACTTATAGTAATATAAATTGCATTATCAGTATCATATACAATAATTAAAATAGATACTGGATCTACTTTCTATAAAAAAATTAATATCCAAATTACTTGATGAAACATTTGTCATGTTTATAAATATTTGGTTTTTTAAAATAACATTTCATTTATAAATAGCATGAGTAAGTACAAGTAATGTTAACTTACCACAGAAAGGAACTTTATAGCATAAAAATACAATCCATAATGAAACGCAAATAAACTTCCTAGCATCAAAATAAGAACAAGAAAAAATAAGGGGATATCAACAATAGCTTGTCCAATCCAATATGCAGATGGCAAAAGTCCTGAAAGTTTAAGTTGGGTATAAGCTTTGATCTACAAAACAAAAAGAGGGAGGAGGGAAAACTGATTACAACTATAAACATTGTACACGCAAAAATCTCTAGCAAATTACTGCAGAATCCCTAATTTCACATCAACATTCCGGGTCTCTAGGTAAGAAAAATTCTCTTGCAATTGAATATAAATTCCATATTGTTATCTTTAATTTGGCTCAGTTCGGAGATATACCAATCCTGACAACATTTTCAGACTCAGAATACCGTAGAGTTAAAAAACAGAAAACTAAAATAAAGCAAAAGGTGTTATAGCTGTGCAAACAATAAGTAGCCAAACAATGTTGCTTTTACAACTCTGTGGAAGTAGATGAAAGATAGGTTTAAACAGAAAACAGATTCTCATTTCTAAAAATTAACGTTTCATGAAAACACTAATAAACTGCCAAATGTCTTCAGGATTTACCTAAGGCTTTCCACTGAACTGTGAAATTCTGTTTCTGTACTGATAATTCATTTCAGCCTTTTATATCCTCCCGTGTAGTACAAAAATGTAAGCTGTTATTACTACAAGTAATTAGCATTTTCATGTATACAAACTGTAAACTTAAATGATCTGAGTTTTCCTCTCTCATTTTCTCATTATAATTTGAAATTTCAAAAATCTTGTATAAATCCAAATACCTAACAATTCTACTGAGTTGATTTTTGGCATCTATAAAAACATACACTCCCAATAATTAAATGTATTATTATATAATACATTTATATAATATAAAGAGCTAGCCATAGAGATAACAGAAGCATGGACTATAAAGATTAGTTAAGAAAAAGAGGAGAAGTGATTTAAAAAAATGGACTTCTGGGTTCAATAAATTATAAGAACAAAAATATAAACAATATAAGCATGAAAACATAGACCAAGTCAAATAGAGTTCTTCTGGCTCATCCATGCTTTTACCATTCATACAATGCTGGTGGGAACGTAAAAACAAAATATCCACTCTGGAAAACGTTTGATAGTTTCTCATAAAACTAAACACGGAATTACTGTATGACATAGCAATTATAACCTTGGGCATTTATCCCAAAGAAATGAAAACTTACGTTCACCCAAAAACCTATACACAAATGTTCACAGCAGCTTTATTTATTCATAACAGTCAAAAAACTGGAAACAATCCAGATCTGTACTATGGAATACTATGCAGCAATAAAAAAGAATGGGCTACTGATACATATCAACAAATTGAATGAATCTCCAGGGAATAATTCTAAGTGAAAAAATCTAATCCCTCCCCAAAATACATTATGATTCCACATATATATTCTTGAAATATCAAAATCACAGAAATAGAGAATATTTAGTGGTTGCCAGAGGTCAGGGAGCAGGTGGGCTTGAAAAGGGCAATAGAAGGGATCTCTGTGGTGAAGCCACTGTTCTCTATCCTGACTGTATCAATATCCTGGGATTTTACTATTATACCACGATTTTATAAGATATTATTGAGGTGAAGGGAGTATGATACAGAGGATTTCACGTACTGTTTCTTAACACCTAATATGACGCTACAATTATCTCTAAATAAAAAAACTGAATTAAAAACCATTTAAGTTGAAACAAAAAAGAGAAAAATGCAACTGTCTAGTAAGTTTTACATGTGAGTTGTAGTGTTCTGGGTATTTCTAAATTTTCTTGTCCTTTCCTACATTTTTCTTTTTGAAGATTTTAATCATTTGTTTGAGAGAGAGCAAGCACACAGCAGAGGCAGGGAGGGGCAGAGGCAGGGAGGGGCAGAGGCAGGGAGGGGCAGAGGCAGGGAGGGGCTCAGCAGGGAGTGCCACCTGGGGCTTGAGTCCAGGTCCTTGTGATCATAACCTGAGCTGCAGGCAGATGCTTTACCAACTGAGCCACCCAAGCACCCCTTTCCTACATTTTCTAAATTAGAACGATGAATATATATAACAGAAAAAAATGAATATATTTTTAAAATATCTCCTGAGACTCATGTATTACTTTTCCACTAAAGAAAATTATTAAAATATGTAATTGTCTGCTCTGAGACTTCATTATTTGTCATACTGGGTAAATTAATTTAGACAATCTGCCTCCACTGAACTAAGAAAGCATATGGAGAATGAGAATCTTGATTAGAGGAATAAGAGAGGGATAATGTCAGCAGGGTAGGAGGGTGGGAGGCTCTGAACAACCAAGAGACCATATAAGAGCACCACGTGCCTGAGGACAGAAGAGAAAGGAGTAGAAAAGAAAGTGACAGCAAACCACCTCTGTGCACAATTTTTCCTAGGCTCTGATGATCACAATCATTATCTACTTACTTTTCTCATTTAGCAAAAACTAAGTATTTTGTACATTCAACACATTCCATTAAAGTTAAGGGAGAGGCAGGTTACTGTACCTATTAAGAATGTAAGGATCTACTACTTAAACGAGATGAGACAACGTGAGCACAGGACAGGACCACTCCCATCCCCACTTCCTGATCTATAAATAAAGTTGGTAACATGAAACATACATCACCGTGTTGTAAGGATTAAAGTAGCTTTTGAAGCAGGTGTCAGGGACTCAAGTAACAAATGACAGTTATTACTATTACTATATTAAATGTGTTTATTCTCCATTTACTTACTCCTAAAATGTAAGTATTGCACTCATGCAAAGCAGGTTATTGTTTTGTATGAGATTTCTTATTAACAAACTTTACCTGTAATTTTAACTCAATCATTACCTTATGATTCTCTGCATTTTCCATGGCAAAGTAAGGAGGCATTGCAGTAACAATGATTCCCAGTAAAGCTGCTTGAAAATACAGCTCAATTTTAAAAACTATATCTGTAATTTCCTGAAAGACAATCAGAGTAAGAAATGAAACTGAGAAACACTTTATCTCATCTTAGTACTTTCTAAATAAAAGAGTATCAAACCTCTGAAGAAAAACATTAGGATATCCATCCTAGGCACAGTCTGTATGAAAACACAGGTGGCAGAGTTAACAGGCAAAGAGTTAGAGGACCAACTCTGCCACTTATGAAGGAGCTACATAATCCTGAGCAAATCATCGTACTTTCTTTTCTTACCTACAACACAGAATAATAGGGCATTTAAATTAAGCTTTATCATTTAATTAAAAATAATGTACATGAAAAAGCAGTTAATATGTCCACCAGCTGTCCCATGCAATGAGCAGAACCATGTCAGAATGATTTCTGATGCATTCACTGGTTGCTGGGACCATGAGCCATTTGGGATCTCAGGGTCCTTTTCCTTTTGAAAAAGCTGTACTTTGGAACAAGCTCAGCCTCCTATGGAAACAGGAGTTTCTTCTCTCCAGCAAGGGTAGGGGGCTTTAACTCCCACAGGCCTCGATGGTCCCTAGCTGCCCCCAAAGATCAAGTACAGAAGGAAATTTTCCAGACAACGAAAGTAAACAGCTGGTGCCCCAAATATAAACTACCCAGAACCAAGTGCACTGTATTACCTCTGCCCTCAACAGGTACAAGGGTTCTCTGGAGGGTGGGAGAGATAATGAAATCTAGAACTGATGTAGTGGTGGATGCAAAAGTCTATGAACATAATAAAAATTACTGGATTGGAACAAGTTAATAGTGAATGAAGTATATCTCAATAAAAGTGTTTAAAAAGTACAGTAATAGAAAGTAAAAAAAAATGCTATTACAGAAAGATATTGGTCCATTTATTTTTCAATATGTGAAAAATAAAACCTAAGGGTGAGAGAAAAATGTTAACTATTTTTCTGAAGACTTAAGTTAATTTTCACATTTATAACCCAGTAGTCCTATCTAGAGGAAAAATGACTGTATGAGCAACTTCTCAAGTTTCTTTCAATAACCCAGGAAGAGATTTTAGAGGAACAATATTCATTTTTAAATTATCTTAATTTTTCTTGTTTGATTAATACAAAAAATATTAGGCTTTATAAAAATATCGGTACCAAGACAGAACTTCCTTGACCCTGAAGCAAACTAATACTGGACACTCCTAAACCCAGATGTAAAGCATCCCCAACTCAAGTTTTAGTAAGACTAAGAACTGTCACATGATAAACACCTACAGATTTCCTTTGTATTAGTACTTCGCTTTTATTACACACATGCACACACACAAACACACATTTTTAAAGTTTGCTTACTTGCAAGAAGGGCGTGTTCCAGACCTGGATGCTTTCAGTCACATTTAAATGATAAAGATAATAATTACTGATAATATTCATCAATACGGGTAAAGAACAAACCATAGTACTGTTGAAAACAGCTGTGAAAATATAGTCCTACAATTTAAAAAAAAGTGTTATTACATACCATATATAAATCGCTACTATGTACTAAGCTTTTCTCATGGACTAAGGGAATCCTCACTAATGAAAAGTTGATTCAACAAATTATAGAAACAATATGCAACAGATAAAGACAGACAGGTAAAGATAACCTGGTTTGGAGTCTATCAATATTTTGGTATTTTAAACAAAAATATAACACAAAGGTTAAATTTTTTATAGTGTTATATCTTAGTCATCCACCAGGTCATAAAGTACATTATAAACACAGCTAGTTATGTCCAAAAGTAAACCCTAGTAATTTCCAACTAATGAGGTCAAATCAGCAAATGATTAATTTTAGAGAAGATATCTTAATGTTCTGTAACTTTCAAATAGGTATTCACCCACATATATTTCTCTTACCTTTTCTGAATACATCACATTTAAAGCTGCACTATGGGGAGCAGCAGACACATAGTCACTGTCATTAAACATGGTCACCATTATGTTCTGGTTTGTGAAAAAACTAGTAAGATCACTGATATCGGAGTCTGGTATGAGAAAATAAGCAAATAATAATCAGTTTAAATAAGAAACAGACACAGACTTTTAATAACATTGGAAAGAGCCTTTTTTAAAAAAGATTATCTCCATTAGGTAAGACATGATTAAGAACACTGGCTCTGGAGCCAGTCAGGCTGGATTCAAATCCAAGTCAATACACACACAGGCCTTAATAAAAAGAACCTGGCACAGTAATTGTACAAATTTTAGCTCCTGCTGCTGCTACTATTTTACATTGAAAGTTTGTCTATAATACTCACATGAAATTTGGTTAAATTGTGAGAATAAAAACCTGGCAATTTTATGTAATAAGAGAACCTGCTAGGCTCAGAAAGGTAGAACCAGGCAGGGTGTGGAGTCAGGTAACATCACTCCTTAGAGGATTTCTGTGTGCTTTGAACAAATTTTATGAATGTCAATTGCCTTAACTGCCTTAAAATAAAAACACATAATCAGATCTCCATCTGTATTCTTTAAATTTGCCTGGAGCCAAGGGAAAGATTATGGATGTTGTCTGAGGTTTAAGTCTACACCAACAAGTCTGATGAATGGAAACTGCTCCCCCTCCATCTTTACAAAAGCCAGAAAGGACAAATGTGACTTTGGGAGAAATCAAAACCAAGCCAAGGAAACCACTATCAGTAATTAAAAATAGTCTGACAGGTGGATCAGAATCAGCACCAAACTTGAGTGTCAGAGGGAACAGTGCTTTTACGGCTTTTATTCGTGCTTTTTTAGATACTATATTTACTCCTTACTTAATATCTCAAATGACCTCTCCTCTCTTGTTTGCCACAATGGCTCTGTACTCTTGAGTAGAGGGTTACATTATAACTGAAGGAACTATATCACCTGTGATACAAAAAGCTTTCCAAGGAGGATGAGATACAATCCAATATAAGCATACAGAGGCCAAAGGAAACATGGCTTTATGTAGGACCAAAAAAGCCTAGGAAGATGCAGGGTACATATGTGAGCAATTCTAGAAATACTAAAAAATAACAAAAGGGACAAAACTTTGAAAATACTAGTATTTCTTCAGATCAGTGAGAGTGAACTCAAAACAAAATGATTTTAGATACATACACAATTTTCCAAACACACTAGTCACTACATAAGAATATAAGGCTCTATGCAGCACTATATTATACCAACATGAAATATGTATTAAAATCAAAACAAAAATTCTAATGAAAGAAGTAAATCATAAAACATCACATGTTCTACTCAAGAGTAGTTTTCTGTCTGAAAATACATTCTTCCTCCAAAAGAATAAAGATTATATAATAAACTGAAAGTCACATTTTAAAAGTGATGATTTTAAGGGTAATTTACAATCATCCCTAACTATGATGATTATCTAACACTGGTCAAAGCTCTTCAGTTAACAGTGAATCAAAAAGGAAAGATACTAGAATATAGGTAAGTGTTGGAAAATATTAAACCCCAAAGAGTTTGTGAGTTATATAAATGATTTATTAAATGCAATTTTCTAACCTATTTCAGCAAGATATGCAAATAAGTTGTCTCTGTTTTGCTATAAATTTGTCAAAGTTAGCTAACTTTGATTTACTCTTCAAGAACCTTAGGACCATAGCTATGCAGATGAGATTTTATAGGAACAACTATTTATATATGAATGAAATTTTGTATTAGGTTTTATGAAAAGCAGAATCCGATGTCAGTTTTTTTTTTAACTTATTCTGAACCTTCCTCAAGACCATGGTTTTTAACTTTTTTTCATATTTTACAACTATGTAATTAAGAAAAAGCAACAGCAAATTCAAAAATATTCATTACCAATTTAATGTATTTGATTATATTTATATCTAATGCAATTTTTCTTAATTCTAATTTTTCACAGTCCTTGAAAAATTATTCAAATATTTCTATTTAGACATCTAACTGCATACTGTAAGTCCTTCTCAGGGTGTTTCAACTTCTGAAGTTTATTTTGCTTGTCATAAACTTTAATATGAACACACTACTCTGAGAATATGTTACTACCATTAAAAAAGGAAATCTTATTATCATAAATAGTACAGGTTAGTTTTAAAAACTGTTATCTACACTTAACCAAAATTTCATTTCTGTGGTATATTACTCAGCATCAATAAGTAGTTTTTTAAACCTTAGATTTGTACAGACAGACCATTCCTTTACCTAACATCTATTTCTAAAATCCCAACCTCTAACCTATGTCCCACACCCCACACCCCAACCAACACACATTCACAGACCTTCACACACTCTCACCAGTAGAATTTTGAAGAAGCAGACTTGTTTTGTATTTATGAGGTTTATCTCCAGGTTTTAGGAAATATAAGTCTGGATCAAGTTTGATGGGAACCACAGCATTTTTAAAAGAGCGATGTACCAAAAACATAAAAATCTGAACGGCAAAAAAAATTAAAAGCAGAAGCAACCTGAAAGGAAAAAAATAAAACAGCACAGGGCACATTAATATGTAAATCTATTTTTAAAAATTCTCCTTCAAATAACAGTTAAAAGTACACATGTAAAAAAAAAAAGAGCGCGCGCGAGAGAGAGAGAAAAGAAAAACCTGAAAGAAACAGTGGTTGGGAACAGAATATCTATTCTCCAAAATGATCTCATGATATTACTAGACAGAAAGCCAGTATTCAATGACAAAATTAAAAGTTATGAAACTAAGATCAGAGTCACCCTAAACTTCCTGGGGTATATAAACTTGTGTTTATAGCTTTTTAAGAACCAGATTTTTTTTTTAAAAGATTTTATTTATTTATTTGATAGAGAGATCACAAGTAGGCAGAGAGGCAGGCAGAGAGAGAGGAGGAAGCAGGCTCCCTGCTGAGCAGAAAGCCCAATGCAGGCCTCAATCCCAGGACCCTGAAACCATGACCTGAGCTGAATGCAGAGGCTTTAACCCACTGAGCCACCAGATATTTTTAAGAATCTGTCTATTGTCCTGAGGGAACTACTGTATTTCCTACCCTATGTATTAACTATTTATTCTCCTATGTTTTAGAAAAGATATAATATAAAAATATTTTGGATATAGAGAAGGAAGCAAAAATATAGTTTTGTTTTTAAATACAGTGAAACTATGAATGACTGATATCTTGGAAATGTCATCTACACCATATTAATTTCCATTGTTCCTCCAGAGAGAGGCAAAGCAAGATATACTGCAGTCAGTTATAAGGACCATTATTTGCTGTTGGTCAAGTACATAATTCTATTACCTATTCACAATGCTCTTCTATCTGGAAGGCAGATATCCTTCTGTCTTATCCTACAAAATATTTGCTACATTTTATGTGATAGGTGTCATAGCAAGTGGGTAGAGAGAGCTTAAATTATCAGTTTAGCATTTTATAATTTTCAAAACACGCTAATTTTTATTTATTTTTTTAATTTATTTGACAGAGAGAAACACAGCGAGAGAGGGAACACAAGCAGCGGGAGGGAGAGAGGGAAAAGCAGGCTTCCTGCCGAGCAGGCAGCCCCATGCAGGGCTCAATCCCGGAACTGCAGGACCATGACCTGAGCTGAAGGCAGAGGCTTAACCGCTGAGCCACCCAGGCGCCCCAAAACCCTCTAATTTTTAAAAAGTCATTCTTTTTTTTTTTTTAAAGATTTTATTTATTTGACAGAGAGAAACACAGCCAGGGGGGGAACACAAGCAGGGGGAGTGAGAGAGGGAGAAGCAGGCTTCCCGCCAGCAGGGAGCCTGATGTGGGACTCGATCCCGGGTCTCCGGGATCATGACCTGAGCCGAAGGCAGTCGCTTAACCAACTGAGCCACCCAGGCGCCCCTAAAAAATCATTCTTATAGATTGTTGTAAGTACACTTGATCAGCATTTCCAAAAGCATACTGCATTAAACCCTAGTTCCATAATCAGTTATTAGGTATTTTACATTAAAAAATTCATGATTAAAGAGTATTTGGAAACTCTAAATTTAACAAAATGAAAGCAATTTATTTACCACAGAATCTCTCATGTGTTTTCATATGCTAATAAACAACTCTTTAAGATAGGAAATATAATATACAGTATTTCCTAAATACACAAATGTTCAAATACGTATTTAGAGTACTTTTTGTTAGGGACTGAATTATCTGTGTCACCTTCCCCCGAAATTCATATGCTGAAGCCCTAACCCCCAGTGTGATGTTATCAGGAATTAGGCCTTTGGGAGGTAATCAGGATTAGAGGAGGTCATGGGCATAAGACCCTTGAGATAGGATTAGTGCCCTTTTTTTTTTCTAAAGATTTTATTTATTTATTTGACAGAAACACAGCTAGAAAGGAACACAAGCAGGGGAGAGAAGGAGAAGCAGGCTTCCCATTGAGCAGGGAGCCCCCTCTGGGGCTCGATCTTAGAACCCTGGGATCATGACCTGAGCTGAAGGCAGATGCTTAAGGACTGAGCCACCCAGATGCCCCAGATTAGTGCTCTTCTAAGAGACATTGGAGAGCTTGCTTTGTCTCCTGTGCATCAACAAAGAAAGTCATATGAGCACACAGCAAGATAATGGCCCATCTCCGCAAGCCAGGAAGAGTGCCTGCAGGACCAATTTTGTACTCCAATCTATTTTCACTCTTTAAAACCATGATAAAATGAATTTCTGTTGTTCAAGCAACCGGATCTGTTATTTTGTTATCACAGTCTGAACTAAGACTTTTATTGTTTCTCAGGGAGTATTTTAGGAGAATAGTGTTTAAACTGAAACATGCTGAGTTAAATATTTTTCAAGTAATGCTGAGACTGGAATATATAAGACACTTGACTGACATCTTTGATACAGAATAAACTAGGGCAAAAAAAGCAAATGAATTCAGCATATCTCAAGCACATAACACTACTCTTGCTTATTAAATTTTATTTCTACTGCCATTTTGGATCGAACAAGATCGGTGTGTGTTATATGAAAATATTTAATATTATGTCCCAATAACTGAAAGTCTAGCACCCATGGGAACCTGAGAGGTAAGCAATGTTGAAAAGATATCATTTTGATCCCAGTTCTACAAGCTATAAAGCCTTCTTTATATTTCCATTTCTTTAACTGATACCAGAAAGATAAAACTTACTTTCCCTGCTGTTTACAAAAAGCAATTATACATAATAGTAATACATACAAAACAACTGCATAAAATATAATCACAAAATAAAATTTAAATAGTGATAATAATTCAAAAATTACACAATTAAAGAATATTATGACAGTCCCTCATTTAGATGAGACAAAAAATGCTAGTTTAATAAAAGAGTGAAAGCTGTACTGGTCTTCAAAGAAATCGCTAAACGCATAAATCTTATCTCTGACATTGTGAAGTTATAGTTTTAATCTTTCAAAACTACATGGATTTACATATATCTACATTTAAAAAATTAAGATGGCAAACTGAATTCGTAGCCTTAAAAAAACAACTCATCAGGCAGGAAAGTGATACTTACACTGATCTTACTGATTTACTTTCCCGTTTCAAGGTAAGCAAATGAAACTTTGCTATTGTATACACCTGCTGTTTCCAAAGGCTCATGGTGCTCACAAGAGAAGCCTTGGTTTCAGAAAGAATAAGTAAGCTCTGCTCCATTTCATCAAAAGATTTTGAATCCATTTCTTCCTCTGGTGGCTGCTGAGTAAATACACTATAATCTATTTGCCAAAACAAAACAAAGACAGAAAATTATAGGATATTCCCTAAAAGAATGAAAATCTTTCTGGGCATGTAAATTTTAAAGAAGCACACATCTGGTGGTGATGTAGGGCAAACAGAACTCTCACATACTTTGGCAATATTATTAAAACTGAGCACTTGCATAACTTATGACCCAGATAATTCTCCACTAAGTATAAATGCAACGAAGATATATACATAGGTCTGCCAAAACACATATACAAGAATATTCTTAGCTAGCTTCCTGCCCAGAATAGCCATAAACTGGGAAGAATCCAAATGCCTACAATAGATCAACACATAAGTTGTGAAAAACTCCTATAATAGAATAGTCTAAAACAATGAAACTGAATAAACTGCTATACAACTACAGGAAGTTTAAACTTTACAAACATATATTAGGTAAAATAAACCAGACACAAAAGAGACATACTATATGATTTTTCTTAAAGATTTTATTTATTCATTCATTTATTTATTCATTCATTCATTCATTCATTCATTCATTCATTTATTTATTTATTTGACAGAGAGAGCGAACGAGAGAAAGAGGGAGAAGCAGGCTCCCCGCTGAGCAGGAAGCCCAATGCGGGGCTCCACCCCAGGCCCCTGGGATCATGACCTGAGCTGAAGGCAGATGTGTAACTGATTAAGCCACCCAGGAGCCCACAAACTATATGATTTATTCCATGAGACCAAACACAAACACAGATAAAATTAATCAATGAGGATAGGAAAAAGGATAGGTTATTTTTATAAGTGATTCAATTTTTTAAAAAATGAAAAATAATGAAGATAAAAAGTGGTTTCAATATGAGAAAACCCACAAAGAAGGACTTTTGACTTGTGTTAAATTTAAAAAATGAATAAACATTAAAAACTTTAAGAGTGGAATGGAATAATACATAAAATAATAATGAACCACAGCAGGGTTACCCTGGGACCTTAGCAACTCAACAGTTTAGATGAATAACTAACTCAGTAAGATGAACGAATCTACACCCTCTCTTCCCCTCATACAATGGATGAAATCAAACTAAAAACTGGGGTTAAAATATTGTATATTTCAATCATGGTATTCAGTGAGCACCAATTCACCTTATATAGAATTTGACATTTTTAACCTTTGAAAAATAAAACAATTAAAATCAGCCAAACTGAAAGTAAGCCAATGTTAGAGGTACATTTACTCTGCATGGTGGACTTAAAAGTATACAAAATAAAGTCAGTAATACCTACATTGCACATACCCTTCTCATCTTTATCCCCTTACCCAACTCTACAGACTACTCATCAAATACCTCAAAGTATTTAGCATCACAGATACAAGCATCTTCTCCATTGAATTCTCTTCCATCACCCGAAGTATTAAAAACATACTTACCAATAATGCATTCTCCATCCTGACCTCTAACTTCCTCTATTTCTCCTATTTCCACACCTTTACCTCTATTCAATTTCATCAAACTGAACATATGTCCAAATTTAACATCTTGTTCTCTCTCCAATTACATAAGATCTAAAACTTTGATATGAACTTTCTCTGACTACAGTCTGATAGCACATCCTCATTATAAACCTGACTTTAGTCTTTTCTCCATGTTTGAGAGGAACATCCTGTTTCCTTCACCCTCCTGACCCACCACCACCACCGCCACCACCTTGCTAACTTTCAGCTCTAAGAAAAGATTGCTCACCTCACATTCTCACCTTAAACTTCGTAGAACTAGCTCTGACCTTTACCACACCACTGAAATGGCTACTATCAAGGTCACCGCTGACTTCCATACTACCAAAGCCCTCACTGTCTTCCCTGTTGCCAAAATCATCTTTTCTATTCTTATCTTATTCTTCACAGCAATCAGCAAATACATGATCACTTCCTCTTTCCTAAAACACTATTTCATCTGGGCTTTTACATCTCCTTTTGTGAAGACAAAAAAATGCAATGATGAGTCCTTGTCAGTCAGCCCTTTCTGGCCCCTCACTACTCAACCTCAGGGCTTGCCTGTCTACTCTTTATCTGTACTCTTTTGCTGAGTGATTTCATCCAAACCCATGGTACCAACTATCTCTGAGTAACTCCAGAATTTAAATCTTCAGCCCTAATATCTTCACTCATCCCCAAATGTGTTAATCCAACTGCCCACTATACACTTCCACTTGGGGTCCAATATGCACATTTCAAACAATATACTCAAAATTTGTGCCAGGAATCCTTCTTTCCTTCTTTCCACAAACTTGCTCCTCCCCCACTCTCAGGAAATGGCAATTCCATTCCCAGTTCTCAAGCAAAAAGCTTAGGAATTCTTTTTTTTTTTTTTTTAAGATTTTTATCTATTTATTTTTGAAGACAGAGACAGCGAGAAAGGGAACACAAGCAAGGGAGAGTGGGAGAGGGAGAAGCAGGCTTCCCACTGAGCAGGAACCCCGATGTGGGGCTTGAACCCAGGACCATGGGATCATAACCTGAGCCAAAGGCAGACGCTTAATGACTGAACCACCCAGGTGCCTCCTTAGGGATTATTCTTGATTCCTCCTTTACCCAACACCTGACAATCCATCAGCAAGTCATCATCAGTACCACTGACATAACCCAAGTCTATTCTGTTTCCCTATTTTCACAACCACCCTAGCTTAAGCTAAGATCAAGTGTAATAGTTTCCCAACAGTCCTCCTGATTCCACACTTCCTTTACGATCTTCATCATTTAACAATCAGAATGCATTTTTAATTTTGTTATTATTAATTTATTTACTTTTCTAGGGAGGAGAAAGGGGCGAAGGAAGAGGGAGAAAGATAATCTTAAGCAGGCTCCATACCCAGTGCACAGCCAGACAAGGGGCTCGATCTCACAACCTGGAGATCATGACCTGAGCTGCAATCAAGGGTCAGACATTTAACCAACTGAGCCACCCAGGCACCCCCAGAATGCATTTTTTAAACATCCAAATCAGATCATGTTACGCCTTTGCTTTAGACCTCTCCATAGCTTCACATTGCACTAAGAAAACAAACCAAATTCTTTTCCAGATATTCAAAGACTAAACATGATCTGGCCCCTGGCCCTCCCCTCCAATCTCTCTTTGGCTCTTTGCATTCAATCCACAGTGGCCTTTTCTTTGTCATCAAACACATCCAACCCATTCCTTAAGGAACAGTTTGCAGGGGCACCTGGGTGGCTCAATTGGTTAGGCGTCTACCTTCGGTTCAGGTCGTGATCCTGGGCTACTGGGATCGAGGCCCAAATGGGTTAGTGGGGAGCCTGCTTCTCCCTCTTCCTCTGCCTGCTGCTCCTGCTTGTGTGCACACTCTGTCAAATAAATAAATAAAATCTTGAAAAAAAAAAAGTTTGCAGTAGCAGTTCCCTTTATCTGAAAAGCTTTGCAAAAAAATCTTCACATATTTAGATTTTTTCTTTTCAAGTTTTAGTTTATCATGTCAACACAGCCCTCCCTGAAAATGCAATCTAAGTTACCTGCCTCCCAAGAGCACCCCATTATTTCTTTCATAACTCCTACTGCTATCAGTAAATATCTCAATTACTTATTTACCTATTTCCATCTACCCTTTCTTCCTCTAAAAACGTATTTCACATGTTTATATAATTATTCATCTTGTTTACCATCCCTCTGGTTCATTGCCAAAAATTTTTTGTTAGTTTTGTTTTTACCTGCTTGGTCAATTTCTGCTTCAACTTCTAGCTTTAAGAACACATCTTCCAACGTTGTCATTGAAACACCATAAGAAATTACACCCAAATTTGAATGAGTGTCTAGAGCAGAAAATAAACCTAAAAGAAAAAAGAAAGAATGTTGTGTAGTTAAGCATACTGTCATGAATTACTCTAAAATACTTTTATTTTTTAATTTTTCTTTCTAAAGATTTTATTTCTTTATTTGACTGAGAGAAACACAGCTAGAGAGGGAGCACAAGCAAGGGGAGTAGGAGAGAAAACATGAGCAGGGAGAGTGAGAGAAGGAGAAGCAGGCTTCCCGCAAAGCAGGGAGCCTGATGTGGGGCTCAATCCTGGGACTCTAGGAACCTAAGGCAGACGCTTAATGACTGAGCCACCTAGGCACCCCTCTAAAATACTCTTTTAAAACGGGATAAGACTAAATTTACTCTGCTAGCACATTAGTTCTCAAACATTTTGGTTTCAGGAGCACATTAACATTTCTAAAAATTGCTAAAGACCCCAAGGAATGTTTGCTTATAGAGATATAGCTCATGGATATTTATCACATTATAAATTAAACCTATTTTATAGACAGAATTATAGGCAGGGTACATTAAAGTTGGCTTAATGTATTTAATTCCAGTTAATTAAGGATTCTTTTTTTCCCTAGGAAAAAATCAATTAAATTACTATAGAAAATCTCTGTCTAAATGAGATAAATGTTATGGGAATTCTGCACAACATATCTGCAGCAATAATATCCTTTTGGTTATTAAGAGATTCCCTAAAGAGATAAGGAGAATGAGTATGAGTTCCTCATTATAAAGAAGAAAAATAATGCCACAATTAAAATAACTCAAGGGTTTACCATATTATTATGTCCTTCATTATGGAAAAGAACTTAAGAACACATACAAACAAGTGTGTGTGTGTGTGTGTGTGTGTGTGTGTGTGTGTGTGTAATTACAGATTCCAAGGAGGCCTCTGAGCAAATGGAGCAATCTTTCTTGACAACAAAGCTAATACCTTTACTTAACATATTAGTTTCCGGCATAGTGTTTGTAAAAAACGGGAAAAAAACAAAATCAATCCATGTTAGCTTATAGTTTGATTTTCAGAAGTAAAGTAGGAATACAAAAGTAAAGTAAAGCCACCTGGAAGCATGTAAATACTACAAAGAAAAACATACAACAAAGAAAATCAAAGAAAATCAAGAAAACCTACTCCTAATGCAAGATCCTGGTTCAACAATCAGGAAACTGATGTAATACCTGCAAATTTGTCCATGTCCTTAAAAGGCAAACTATACACAAGTTGTTGGTCATTCTGTTGTAATAAGGTAGCTCCAGGTATATGTTGTTTAACAAGGGAAGAAAGAGATTCGGTGGCACAATATCGGTCTATGTACATGCTAGAGAAAACCAAAAGTCATAGTTTTTTAAATAATTAATGAACAACCAAAAGTAATTCTGAATGCTTGCAGTAAATTTAGTGCCATAAAAACTGGCCAAAGCGCATCATGCAAATCTGAAATACAGTATTAGTAGACCAAGATACTAAAAGGATAAAGCCAATCAAGAATGAATGATACCTTAGGCGGTAGCCAATCCCCCATTTACTTTTGAGAAAGATTGAAGAACCAACACACTTCAACATTCCTTGTGATATGACAGCTTTCCTATCTGCAAACAGAAATTTGCATTTCATTTAGGTGGCAATGAGAAAACATACCATTTGCCCATGTTTCACATAGCTATTCAATGATAAAGTCAAACATTGTACCCACGCAGTTCCAACTCTGAAGAGTACTTCCCTAATACTGTTCCGAATAGCTCAGACACTTAAAAGGCTCACTATTGCAAGCATGTTCACAATGTCCCTTAAAATCAAATGTAAAAACAACAACAAAAAGCAATCAAAAAATGTCAGTTTTTTTGGGTTTTTGAAATACTTTTATTTAAAAAAAGTTACTACTGAAAAAATGAATCTGCAATGTAGATTGTGCTGAATACTTGCTTCCTTCTGAGAGAGGGGAATTTTGGTACATGGCAGTCAGGAGGTGCCTCTATGATCAGCACCCAGTAAAAACCTTGGGCACAGAGTCTCTAATGAGCTTTCCTGGTAGACAGCTCTTCCCATATGTTGTTAACAACTCCTTGCTAGAGAAATTAAGCATAATCTGTGTGACTCCACTGGGAGTGGATTTTTGGAAGCTCATGTCTGGTTTCCTCCATGTCCCAAAAGCCTTTTCATTTTGCTGATTTTGCTTTGCATCCTTTCAATCTTGTCACAAGAACCCGTATAACCATATGCCGAGTCCTATCAGTTCTCCTAACAAATTACTGAATCTGAGAAGGTCTGCAGGACTCCCAAACACAAAAATATGTAATTTTTAAAAAGTTTAAAACACACAGCTGTGAAAATCACACAGTTTTTTTATTCTTCAGGATTTAGTATGTCTATGTCCATTTCCTATTTGGCCCCATGACCTTATCCTTCAAAATAAAGTAAAAGTCTCACCAGCAAGAATATCAGCTTCATCCATGAAGTGAGTACTAAACACTGTTACCCTATTAGATTTTCCATATTTCAGAAGATTCCAAACAATATGACGAGAACAAGGGTCCATTCCAGCTGTTGGTTCATCTAGCAATAGTATCTGCGTGAAAAAGAGCAGGGAATGGTAGAGAATCCTCAGAAAAACTAAAATACATAAAGTGAATGGGCCCTGGGAAACTTTCCCATTTCTAATTATTATTTCCAACAAGAAGTATACTAAATCTGAGCTTTTCATTCCTATATGAACTAGCATAAATTTCTGTTTGGCAAGTGAATATCTTCCTTGTTTCAATTTTAAAATATTAATATCAGTAACACACAAGACATAAGTGCAGAAACAATTGTATACATAAACTAAAAAAAAAAAAAAATTGGTGGGGGTTAAGAGAAAGATAAATTAACATAAAGCCAGGGGCGCCTAGGTGGCTCAGTGGTTAAGCGTCTGCCTTGGGCTCAGGTCATGATCCCAGAGTCCTGGAATGGAACCCCTGCATCAGGCTCCCTGCTCAGCGGGAAGCCTGCTTCTCCCTCCCCCACTCCCCCTGCTGTGTTCCCTCTATGGCTCGCTCTCTCTCTCTCTCTCTCTCTCTCTCTGTTAAAATAAATAAATAAAATCTTTAAAATCATAAAGCCAGGGACGCCTGGGTGGCTCAGTTGGTTAAGCCACTGCCTTCGGCTCAGGTCATGATCCTGGAGACCCAGGATCGAGTCCCACATCGGGCTGCCTGCTCGGCGGGAAGCCTGCTTCTCCCTCTCTCACTCCCCCTGCTTGTGTTCCCTCTCTGGCTGTGTTTCTCTCTGTCAAATAAATAAAATCTTTAAAAAAA
>PITA01010911.1:0-69385 GCA_004023965.1 Spilogale gracilis | reverse complement strand
TTGTTTCCATATCAACAACAGAGGCTTTGGACACAGAAACAAACTGAGGGACTTGGAGGGAGGGGGGTAGAGGGATGGGAGAGCCTGGTGGTGGGTACTGGGGACAACCTAAAGTGTGGAGCACTGGGTGTGGGGAATGGGGAATGAATCTTGGAACACTGGAAAAAAAAATTTAAGTAACAATAAAAAAAAAAAGAATGCTAGTTTAAACAGTCACAAAAAAAAAAAAAAGATTGTTTCCATATCTTGGCTATTGTAAATAATGGTGCAATGAACATGGGGGTGCATATCTTTTCAAATTACTATTTTTCTTTTTTTTTTTTAAATATTTTATTTATTTGATAGAGAGAAACACAGCCAGAGAGGGAACACAAGCAGGGGGAATGAGAGAGGGAGAAGCAGGCTCCCTGCCGAGCAGGCAGCCCAATGTGGGGCTCGATCCCAGGTCTCCGGGATCATGACCTGAGCTGAAGGCAGTCGCCTAACCAACTGAGCCACCCAGGCGCTCCGCTATTTTTCTTTTCCTTGTGCAAATACCCAGAAGTGCAATTGCTAGATCATATTGTAGTTCTATTTTTAATTTTTTGAGGAATATCCATACTGTTTTCCAGAGTGGCCACATCAATTTAAATGTCCACCAACAGTACCTAGGGGCTCCCTTTTCTCTACATCCTTGCTAATACTTCTTATTTGTCTTTTTCATAAACCATTTCAACAAGTGTGAGGTAAGTCTTACTGTGGTTTTGATTTGCATTTCCTTGATGATTGGTGATGTTGAGCATCTTTCCAGTAACTGTTGGTCATTTGTATGTTTTCTTTCTAAATTATTCTTTAACCATGTGCACTGTTTCAAACATTCGGTGGTGAGCTTCTTTACCTCAAAGACCTTGCCTTACTCATCTCCCTATCTCTCCACCTAGGGCACTGCTAAGCACATGGCTGGTGTCCAATAAGTATGTTTTTATTAAATGGCTCATTAGCTACTTGGGGATTACAGTGTGCTTTGGAAATACAGAGTTCTGTCTCTTTAAGGGGCTGCAAAGAATTTAAGGGGTTGTAAAATCTGTCTCTCCCTTCAAAGTGACTAAGTTTGTTACAAGATGATGGGACAGCAGCAGCTACCTGGTCAGGCCCTTGGGTTGTTTATAGACTTCGGTTCCCCAGTTTTCCAATTCCATAAATAGTCTGTAGTTTGAACACCAAACTGAGCAGGAAGCCTATTATTTGGCTTCCCTGGACAACAGAATAGGATTTTGGAGCGGATGAAAGAATTTACTCTGGACCTCATGGTAAAGAGTGAGAAGCCTGGTGCTCACCAGACAGGATGATTATTGCAGAACGTGTGAGGATCTGGGCATATTTTCCAGATCATGTTGTATCTTGTAATTCTTGTTATTGCATTTTGCTAGATTAAAGGGAGTTTTTGAGATCTACAACTATATGCAGATATTTCTATTTCTTATGATTTCTGGATCTCTGGCTTCATTCTATCACATCTCCAGGACTGTTCTTACCATAGACATACTCCTGCACACCCTTATCTGGGATCATACCTCACTGGTTCTGTCTTATCCCAGGGACAGAAAGAGGGAGACAGGTGAAAAGATTTAGCATTTCCTTTCCTGAAGTTTCCTTCAATAGCCAGCTCTGAAGGTACATCACCTTAGAGTGACCCCTCATGTTGGCCAGGAGGATGCCCTGGTCCATGGGAGGAAGGCTAAAGGGTCAGAAGGGCAGGATCCCTTTTCCTTTGTCCAGTGACTACTTCCTTTTCTTGATACCACCCCATTTATCCTTTGAACTAAAGCTCAATTTGATTCTTGTTGTGGAGCTCTTTCACTTGTAGCAGTAAGCTTCTTTCTCTTCCTCAGGGATTGTTCTTCTAAAGTTAGGACTTCAAATGGTATGGGGGAAATTAATCTTCCTAATCCACCCTTTATGTCGAGCCTCTCTTTGGGCGTTGACAGCCTCACCCCACTGGCATTTATACTGTTCTCTGCACATACCCTGCCTGCCAGGCTGTCAGACTCCCAAGTGCCCATCACACGTATACCATATTCCTTCTCATTTTTCTGATGTGGAGGCAGGCTGGGGCCCCTTCCACTTTCATTTTGTCCCTACAAGTCTTACCTATGGGTCAAGACCCGGAACAAGCTTCACTGTCCCCAAGAAGGCTTCCTAGCACCTGCACTTGTTGCTGCAGAACTCCCAGAGATCCAGCACTGTGTCCCCCACTACTCAATGTTGCAGACTTCCAGGGATTGTCTGCTAATTGTCTCATGAATGATAATGACCTCTATAGAGAGATTTCATATTTCCTATCATGTATACTTTTAATTTTATCTTCCTCAACATCTGGTGGAGAGCTGGGTATTCAATAGGTGCTCCGTAAGTAAATGTTGATTTAACCTGATGACCCCTTTCTAAGTGTTTCCTTATTAGTGACACAAACAGTGGTTAACTTTATCTACCAGGGTACTATCTGTACCACAGGATTTGGAACAGACTTCATGTCTTCCCACAGGAATGCTTGGGCCCATTCTTCCTTTGTTTTGAATATAATACACTATGTTTTTCTTTTCAGGCAAGTCTGTGCCAAATAAATTTTTTTTTCATCATCAGAATTGGTTCCAAAACACATTCTGTACATTTGTTGTGTTTTGTGAAACTAGTTTCAGATTATGGATCCACTTAAATCCATGGTATTTTGGCCTACCTTTCCTTCTGACATGGTTGAGGGAGCAGTGGGGAAGGTGGTGAGTTAGATGCTGAGAAGTTTCCTCACTCCAGAAAGATGACTTATTGTTTAACCAAGGCATTCCCATATTTGAAAACCCCTGGTGTTGGCCAAGGCTGGTTTCTCCAGACTGTTATTCAATTCAGTTAAATTCATTCACTAACTCATTCAGTCATTCATTAAAATATATATGCCTACTACGTGCCAAGTCTGGTTGTGAGCACCAGGGATTCAGTGTAAATACATTGATAATGTGCTGTTGAGGAGTCACGGGAGACGCAGGGACAAAGGGGGCACTACTGTTCTAGTGCTCATAGGTCATCTCTCACAGATGTGTCTGTGCAGAGGAGAATGGCAGTGGAGGGGAGAGATTGAGACAAATGCACGCATTACTCTGGCAGGGTTGTTGGGGTTGGTCATCATCAACATTGCGTATATCCTGGGTCACTTAGGTCTAAAGCTAAGCAGTCTAAGAAAGGTATGTCAAGGCCAGGCGTTAGGAGAATTGCTCAGCAGCCTAGGACTTTTCAACTAGCCCTCCTCCCCTCTTTGCTTTGTTCAGACCCACTTTCTTATCTGACAGTTGTCTTAACAGACACTCTCTCAGCTTTCTCCTAATAAAATCCTGGCTTGGTTAGTCCTGTTTTGGCATATCCATCTGGAAGAACTCTGGACTAACACACCCATTCTCTATGAATGGATTTTACCCTCTTTGTCTTTTAAATTGGAACTGAACTTCTATTCTGATGGCTAGGCCACTTGATTGGGACTCTGATATTGTCCAGTTCTTAGTGATATTTTCTCCTCTTTGATTAGATGCTGAATCTTTCTTACATGCCATTTGCTTGTGGGGGGACTCTTAATTAAATGGGTGGGCCATCTAGAATCACAGTGTTCTTTCAGAACTATCTGCAAGAATTTGACTATTGCTACCACCTAGAAACTCACCATCTTGTCGTCATTATTCTAAGACCAAAAAAATCAACTTGTCCTCCTCTTGGATATCAACTATGAATCGATCTAAGTTGGAAACTGGGATTTTTTACTGATGGCCACCTTTCAGCGGTGTTAGTCCTGGAATGAGCTGATTAGTTACATAAGGCTGTGGCCTGCATGATTCGAGGCTTTGTTCCCTTCACACCAGCCTATAGCTGATGTCCTAGCTTCCCCTGTATCAAGAGTTAGAGTACCAATAACCTAAAAGCAATTGAAGTACACTCTCCCTAGGAGAGGTTATATTTTCAGCAATCCTTATTAAGAGTGAGTTACAGATCATTTATTAGGATTAATGTGAAAGCAGAAGAAATATGAAAGCAGTGGCTATTTGAGTGACACAGAAAATATTCGAAGCAGCACAAAAGCCAAAGAGCAAGCCAGTAACTTCAAAGTAAAGCCTCATTACCGTCGTGGTTTTTTCCAGTGTCAGGGAGCACCTTGGGCTTTCTACATACCTGTGTCATGGATTCAACTGGAATTGAAAACTCTATTTGTCAGACACCCATCCAGTTACACAACATGCAGGAGGCTATAGATTTCCACATAGGTTATAGCATTACAGCTTAATCCTTTTGGCAATCAGAAATGGGCAATTATCCTGACAGGCTTATGTTTCCAAATTAGCAACCTCTTTATCTTCAGGCCTTCAAGAGCATTTAAACTGATAACTGAGTCTGTGAGAAGTTGTGAATACAGTAGAAACAAAAGTCTATAGGAAAGTGTTTGAGTAGTGTAGGCACCATCTAAGGATTAGAAATCACAGTCAGAATTTCCTTATTAAAGAGTGTTTCTTTTTTAATTTTTAAATTTTTTTAATTTTTTTTTAAAGATTTTATCTATTTGTTTATTTGACAGAGAGAAACACAGCTAGAGAGGGAACACAAGCAGGGGGAGTGAAAGAGGGAGAAGCAGGCTTCCCGTCAAGCAGGGAGCCCAATACGGGGCTTGATCCCTGGACTCTGGGATCGTGACCGGAACCAAAGGCAGATGCTTAAGGACTGAGCCACCCAGGCACTCCAAGAGTGTTATCTTTTTTAAAAAAGACTTTTAAACTTTGAGAGAGACAGTGAGCAAGAGACAGCACAAGCCAGGGGAGGGGCAAGGGGAGAGGGAGTAGCAGACTTGCCACTGAGCAGGGGGCCTGAGGTAGGACTCCATCCCAGGACACAGAGATCATGAGGTGAGCTGAAGGTAGATACTTAATGACTGAGCCACCCAGGCGTCCTTAAATAGTGTTATCTTAATCCAAGGAAACTGTCAACAGATAGATGGCTTTCTAGATTATAGGTGCTTCCCTCCAATGCTTTGTCATAAGGATTTGCCTGCAGGGAACTAGATCCCTAGATATACCACTACTTCTTTGTATATGTGTTTCCTCATCTGTGATGTAGGCAGGGAACATGTCCTGGCCAGCTTATATGCTCTTCTTTAAAAAAAAAGGACCAGGTGGGGCTCCTGGGTGGCTCAGTCATTAAGTGTCTGCCTTTAGCTTGGATCATGATCCCAGGGTCCTGGGATGGAGTCCCACATTGGGCTCCCTGTTCAGTGGGCAGAGCCTACTTCTCCCTCTCCCTCTGCCTCTCCTTCAGCTTGTACACACTCTCTCTCACATGCTCACTCTCTGTCTTTCAAATAAATAAATAAAATCTTGAAAAAAAATAAGGACCAGGTCAACATGAAGACACTTGGAGAATGGTAATGTTACCTGCTAATGAGAGTGAGAATAGTGAACCAGCTTAATCAGAAACCTCTGGATGTCAGGCAACAAGCTGATTTGCCACATGACTTAGTAACATGGGTTTCTTTTCATGAGCTGACTTTTAACCCTCAAATAGTTTCAAAATGAGTGATGTCTTCAGGGGCGCCTGGGTGGCTCAGTGGTTAAGCCTCTGCCTTCAGCTCAGGTCATGATCCCAGAGTCCTGAGATCCAGCCCTGCATTGGGCTGCCTGCTCGGCGGGAAGCCTGCTTCTCCCTCTCTCACTCCCGCTGCTTGTGTTCCCTCTCTGGCTGTGTTTCTCTCTGTCAAATAAATAAAATCCCTTTTTTTAAAAAAAGAGTGATGTCTTCAGTTGGAATAACTATAATAAAAGAGAATATTTTAAGATTATAACTTCTTCTGTCTTTTAAGTATTCCCAATTACTTTTATAAATGTGAATGTATCAAATAGAGTGCAAATTTGTCTTTAATCTGGTCTATCATTTTACATATTTAAACCTTTTTTTCAAGAATAGTAGATTAGATATCAGAAGAAGGTGCTTAATAAGCACACAAGATTTATTGATTTAATATTAATTATTGACATAATTTGTTATGATAGGTTGATTTTGATACTAGTCTCCTTGATGAAAGGCAACCATAATATTTAGGAGCAATAAAAGTAAAGTTATGTTGTATTACCCAAATGCCAATGGATGTATCACTTTATATAATGATATATGAAATTTGAGAGTAAGTAATGAACAATATTATCTATTTTACTGAGTAAAAATGACTTTAAAAGGAACATATTAAATAATTTAAATTAATACATATAATGAATGTATATTAAATGTGTTTAGTCAATATACATGCAGATTTATTGATTAATAAATATTCTCTAAGTGTCCACTATAGTCAAGGCACATTGAAGGCACTGAGGATATTGTGAAGAATAAAATAGGCAATATTTATGTTTAGATCCTAGTTGTAGGTGAGAAAGGGGATGACCAATAATTATGCTAAGCAAAAGAGGTCAATAAGAGAAAGACAGTTATATGATCTCACTCATATGTGGAATTGAAGAAACAAAACAAACGATCATAGGGAAAGGGAGGGAAAAATAAAAGACAAAATCAGAGAGGGAGACAAATGATAAGAAACTCTTAATTATAGGAAACAAACTGAGGATTGCCGGAGGGGAGAAGTGTGGGGATATGGGATGGCTGGGTGATAGACACTAAGGAGGGCACACAATGTAATGAAGACTGGTGTTACACACAACTGGCGAATCATTGAACTCTATCTCTGAAATTAATAATACACTATATGTTAATTGAATATAATTTTTTTGAATATAAATTTTTTAAAAAAATTTCAGTGTTCTGAGAACACTAAGAAAAAAAAAATCAGTGTTCTGAGATTCATTGTTTATACCCCGCACCAAGTGCTCCATGCAATATGTGCCCTCAATACCCACCACCAGGCTTACCCATCTTCCCCTCCAAGACACTCAGTTTGTTTCTGAGTCCAAAGTCTCTCATGTTTCATCTCCCTCTCCAATTTACCCCACTTCCCATTTCCTTTCCTTCTCCTACTGTCCTCCATATTACTCCTTATGCTCTACAAGTAGGTGAAACCATATGATACTTGACTTTCTCTGCTTGGTTCATTTCACTCAGCATAATCTCCTCCAGTCCAGTCCATGTTGCTACAAAAGTTGGGTATTCATCCTTTCTGATGGAGGTGTAATATTCCATTGTATATATGGACCATATCTTCTTTATCTATTCATCTATTGAAGGGCACCTTGACTCTTTCCACAGTTTGGCAATTGTAGCCATTGCTGCAATGAACATTGGGGAACCTATGGCCCTTCTTTTCACTACAACTATATCTTTGGGGTAAATACCCAGTAGTGCAATTGCAGGGTCATAGGGTAGCTCTATTTTTAATTTTTTAAGGAATCTCCACACTGTTTTCCAAAGCGGTTACACCAACTTGCATTCCAACCAACAGTGTAAGAGGGTTCCCCTTTCTCCACAGCCTCTCCAACACTTGCTGTTTCCTGTTCTGTTAATTTTGGCCATTCTGACTGGTGTAAGGTGGTATATCAATGTGGTTTTGATTTGAATTTCCCTGATAGCTAGTGATGATGAACATTTTTTCATGTGTCTGTTAGCCATTTGTATGTCTTCTTTGGAGAAGTTCCTCTTCATGTCTCCAGCCCATTTTTGATGTGATGATATTTATTTTGGTTGTTGAGTTTGAGGAGTTCTTTATAGAGCTTGGATATCAGCCCTTTGTTTGTAGTGTCATTTGCAAATATCCTCTCCCATTCTGTGGGTTGTCTCTTTGTTTTGTTGACTGTTTCCTTTGTTGTGCAGAAGCTTTTTATTTTGATGAAGTCCCAAAAGTTCATTTTCACTTTTGTTTCCTTTGCCTTTGGAGACGTGTCTTGAAAGAAGTTGTTGTGGCTAATGTCAAAGAGGTAACTGCCTATGTTCTCCTCTAAGATTTTGATAAGATTCCAGTCTCACATTGAGGTCTTTCATCCATTTCAAGTTTATCTTTGTGTGTGGCTTAAGAGAATGGTTGAGTTTCATTCTTCTATACGTAGATGTCCAATTTTCCCAGCACCATTTATTGAAGAGACTGTCTTTTTTCCACTGGATATTTTTTTTCTGCTTTGTCGAAGATTATTTGATCATAGAGTTGTGGGTCCATATCTGGACTCTCTATTCTGTTCCATTGGTCTATGTGTCTGTTTTTCTGCAGTACCATGCTGTGTTGGTGATCACAACTTTGTAATAAAGCTTAAAATCTTTATTTTTTTATAAAAAGATTTTATAAATCTGTTGCCCCCAGCTTTGTTTTTCTTCTTCAGCATTTCTTTAGCAATTCAGGGTCTTTTCTGGTTCCATATAAATTTTAGGATTTTTTGTTCCAGCACTTTGAAAAATGTTGGTGGAATTTTGATCGGGATGACACTGAAAGTAAAGATTGCTTTGGCCAGTATAGATATTTTAACAATGTTTATTCTTCCAATCCATGAGCATGAAATGCTCTTCCATCTTTTTCTGTCTTCTTCAATTTATTTCATGAGTGTTCTGTAGTTCCTTGAGTACAGATCCTTAACTTCTTTGGTTAGGTTTATTCCTAGGTATCTTATGGTTTTTGGTGCTATAGTAAATGGAATTGATCCTCTGATTTCCCTTTCTATATTTTCATTTTTAGTGTATAAGAACGCCACTGATTTCTGTGCATTGATTTTGTATCCTGCCACATTACTGAATTGTTGTATGAGTTCTAGTAGTTTGGGGGTAGAGTTTCTTGGGTTTTGCATATAAACAATCATGTCATCTGCGAAGAGAGAGAGTTTGACTTCTTTACCAATTTGAATACCTTTTATTTCTTTTTGTTGTCTGATTGCTGCTGCTAGGACTTCTTTTTTTTATTTTTTTATTTTTAAGATTTTATTTATTTGACAGAGAAAGATCACAAGTAGGCACAGAGGCAGGCAGAGAGAGAGGAGGAAGCAGGCTCCCTGCCGAGCAGAGAGCCTGATGTGGGCCTTGATCACAGGATCCTGGGATCATGACCTGAGCCAAAGGCAGAGGCTCAACCCACTGAGCCACCCAGGAGCCCTGTTGCTAGGACTTCTAACACTATGTTGAACAATAGTGGCAAGAATGGGCATCCTTATCTTGTTCCTGATCTCAGTAGGAAGGCTGACAGTTTTCCCCCATTTAGAATGATAGTCACTGGTTTTTTTGTAGATAGATTTTATGAGGTTGAGGAATGTTCCCTCTATATCCCTCTACTTTGAAGAGTTTTTTTTTTTTTTTTATCAGGAATGGATGCTGTATTTTGCCAAATGCTTTTTCTGCATCAATTCAGAAGGCTATGTGGTTCTTCTCTCTTCTTTTATTGATTTGTTCTATCATGTTGATTGATTTGTGAATGTTGAACCATCCTTGCATCCCACCTGGTCATGGTGGATAATCTTTTTAATGTACCGTTGGATCCTGTTAGCTAGGATCTTGTTACGAATCTTGACATCCATATTCATCAGGGATATTGGTCTGAAATTCTCATTTTTGATGGGGTCTTTGCCTGGTTTGAGGATCAAAGTAATGCTGGCTTCATAGAAAGAGTCTGAAAGTTTTCCTTCTGTTTCTATTTTTTGAAACAGCTTCAGAAGAATAGGTATTATTTCTTTTTTGAATGTTTGGTAGAATTACCCAAGGAATCCATCAGGTCCTGGGCTCCTGTTTTTATTGCCTATAAATTTTTTAAAAAGAGAGCAAAAAATAAACAAGTAAAAAAGTGAATAAGAGTATTTCAGAAATAAAATTGCCAAGAAAGACACAAAATAAGATGACTTGAAAGAGGTTTGTGCTGATGTGAACTGGGTGGCCAGGGAAGACATCTTATTTTTGGGGTTGTCCTATGTGAATTGAAATCTGAATATAAGAAAGTGATAACTATGTAGAAATCTTGGGATAAAGCATTTCAGGCAGAGAGAGATAACAAATGCTCTCAGTTGGGAATTAATGTAGTGTGAAAGAAGGCCAGTCTTAAGGGAATATAGAAAAGGAGGAGAAAAGTATCACATGGGGTTGAAGGTAGGGTGGGATCTTGTAGGTAATGATGGGACTTGGGTTTCATAGTAATTGCAATGGTTAACAATTGTAATGGTTGAAGCATAGCAGTGATAGGATCCCATTTGAGAAAGATCACTCCTGCTGCTGCACAGGAAATGGAATGTGCAAAAATGGAAGCAGAGACATGACATAGGAGGATTTTAGAACCATGGAGGAGACTTCATGGTGCCTGGACCATGGTAGAAGCTGTGGAGATAGAGGGAAGTGAAAATATTCACTGATGCTGTGAATAGTAGGCAGGTGGTGAGGTGCCAGGTACTGAACTATGCCCTCCCCAATTTCCTATGTTGAGATTGTAACCCCCATACCTCAGAATGTGACTGTATTTGGAAATCAGATCTTAAAGAGATGATTAAGTTAAACTGAGGTCTTAGGGTAGACCTAATCCAATAGGACTGGTGTCCTTATAAGGACAGGAAATTTGAACACAACCACACACAGACGAAGGACCATGTGAAGACACAGGGAGGAAAAAGTTGTCATCAACAAGAAAACAACTCTGATGATACTTGCATATTTTGCCTTCACAATTGTGAGAAAATACATTTCTGGTATTTATGCCGTTCAGGCTGTGGTAGCCTGTTATGGCAAAGGAAGAAATCAAGGATTATGCCTGTGGGTGTCCGGCTTAAGAAATTGTATATCTAGAAGTCTCATTACCAGGAAGGACAAAAGTGCAAGGAAGTTACTTAGAGTCTCTTATCTATTGCCAGTCACTTCTGGATGCCAATGCAAAGGGCTGGCTTTATGGGGCTAGTAGTATTTATCAATGCCAGTAAATTAGACTTTCTAATTATTTTGTATACATACAAGATAAACTTACAAGACACTTGCTAGCAAAAGGGGGCATTGCACTGAATTGCGTTGAGGACCACTGACCTCTAGCATTGTGAGCAAGGAAATCACTTGGCCCAAACTCATATTCCTAGTCTTTGCATTTATACTTTGGATGATGTCTCCAAGCTAGAGGACACATGCAATCCTAGATTCACAATGATGGAATTGGAAGAAGTTATCCATCCTAAAACCTTGAACTTGCAGCTCTATCTTTAGGATAAAAATAAAGGTATTATGCATTTCTATTTTTGTAATAAAAGTTATAGTGATTATTTTGTTATAGACCCATGTCAAAGGATTACACTGGGATTGATTAAGCTTTAATACTTTATTAAACTCTAAAATAATAGCAGGTACTAGCAATTGCTAAAAATCTTCAGCATTTGAGAGTACAGAGGCTGGATTTGTGTAAGTATCGCTGCATATTCAAAGCAAAGTTAGAGATTTTTCAGTTCGTTGTTACCTTCTGGACTGTAACTGCTTGAAAACAGGAACCCTTTTTTTTTTTTTTTTCTTTCTTCCTTTCTTTCTTTCTTTCTTTCTTTCTTTCTTTCTTTCTTTCTCTCTTTCTTTCTTTTAGTTTTTTAATTTATTTATTTGACAGAGAGAAACACAGCTAGAGAGGGAACATAAGCAGGGGGAGTGAGAGAGGGAGAAGCAGTCCTCCTGCCCAGCATGGAGCCTGATGCGGGGCTCAATCCCCAGACTCTGGGACCATGACTTGAGCCGAAGGCAGACGCCTAACGACTAAGCCACCCAGGTGCCCCATAGGGACCATTTCTAACTCAGCTTTTTCATCCTAGCATCTATAGCATGGTGGCTTGGACGTAATAGGTTATCAATTAATGACTGGGGAACTGATCTAAGATTCTGGCAAAGAGACTTAATATTATTAATATTTTCTAGGGCTGGGCCTTGTATTAGGTGATAAACACTTTCCCCATCCTCACAGAATTTATTATTTAATATTAACATTTCATATTTCATATTAATGAAACACTGTCAATCTTGTTTTTGCAATTGTTGCTGGGAATAACAGCTACTTGCTACCTGAATTTACTTTAATAGAGTGTCACATCTGATTAAGACTCTCTTTAGATTACCTCATACTGATGCACAGGCCTGCAGAATCAAATTTTTTGAAGACAAATTAAAGAATTACCTAAAAATAAATAACAACTGTTTATCACTCAAAAGTGTAGGCAGTCTGAAAAGGAGTAAATTTAAATATAAACTTATTAATGTGTGTTCTTACCTCCCAGGCTATAAATTTGGTGAAGACAAGGAAAGTGTTTATCACCTAATACAGGGCCCAGCCCATGAGAGATTTTATAAATGTTTGTTGCATGAATGACTTAGAAAAAGTTACTGTCGTATTTTTTGAAGTACAAACCTTTGTTGGTCACCAGAGGCTTTTTTCTGCCCTTGACAGGCAATAATAGTAACAAAATAGTCACTTGGAAGGCAGAATACAGTATCTTAAAAGTGTGGGGGACTCAGGGGACACTTAGTTCCTTATTATAGGCACTTGAGATATTGCCAATATTTTGTTATTAGGCATAGTAGAATAGGAAAAATTAATTGAAAATGAATTATGTATTTTAAAAATACTCAAGGAAAAGATCCTGATGAAAGGAATTTATATATATTTTTATTCAAATAGACAAAAACTAATTTTTATATACACATAGTTTTGCAAGACTTTCAGTTGGAGTAACAAAATAACCCATGTGTGAAAAGCCAGCATTAGATGTTCACCTTTTAACTAATTGTTTTGAGAGCAGATAGTTATCTACTTAGTCTCCTGGCTTTAAGACAGCAGGAGGTTCCCAAATTCATGTCATACAACTGCTCCAGCCTTCTGGTGGCCTCTGACACCAACGTAGGCTCTAGTGAGTTGACTTTGTTACCTCACTTTAATCCCTGTCCTTTGGCTGTAGGAATCCCTCCTTTCTCTAGGGTCTGACTCCTGCTTCCCCCTCTAGCTCCAACCCACTGTCTTTTTATTCAGTATTTTTGATGCTTTGTCTTCTTGGAGTCCCACTAGCTGTGGTGGGATTGCCCTTCCCAGGCCTAGCTAATCTGTACAGATAGCAAAAAACTCACCTGGCCCAAGGAATGTGGCTTTCATAAGCGCAGCAACCAATCCAGAGCTCCCACCCCGTCCTTCCTCTGCTGGCTCTCGGAGTCCAGGTACCAGACAACTAGGCACAACCCCATATACCCCAGAGCCTGCTGAAGTTATTCAAATCAGCCAATCCTAAACTTGCTTATGCTGTCTTCCCTGTTCTTTCTTACATTAACACCTGCCAAAACAAAACAAAACAAAACAAACCCAAAAAACACACAAAAGGTGAACAGCAAAACCCCACAATCAATAAAGGCTCTTTTTTTTTTTTTTTTTTTTAGATTTTATTTATTTATTTGACAGAGAGAGAGATCACAAGTAGGCAGAGAGGCAGACAGAGAGAGAGGAGGAAACAGGATCCCTGTGGAGCAGAGAGCCCGATGCGGGCCTCAATCCCAGGGCCCTGAGATCAGGACCTGAGCCAAAGGCAGAGGCTTTAACCCACTGAGCCACCCAGGCGCCCCCAATAAAGGCTCTTGCCCATGTTTTCTCTTCTCTTTGTCTCCTGTCTGACCTGGTGACTCCCTGTGGTGTGGGCATGCCTCTTGCTCTTGGGATCTGAGTATTAACAACCAGTCTTTTCAATGTCAATCCTCTCCTGGTCCGTTGGCCTCACCATACCCGAGTAATAATAAAACCTACATTTTAAAGGAGCCACCCATGGCAAAACAGTTTCTTACCACCCTACACTTAACGGTTTGTGTCTGGAACATTTGATTGAGGTGGAATAATGCCTGTTTTCAACATGAATAGCTAATATTTATTGGCTGCATATGACATGCCAGGTGCCATTCCAAGCACTGCGGGCACAGCTGTGGACAAAGCGTTTCTGCCTTCACAAAGCTTGCTTCTAGTGACGAGAGAGATCATTCACAAACACATGGCGACTATGTCAGATGCCATAGGAAAAATGCAGGACAGGAGGTAGAGAGCAACAAAGGATTGCATTTTTATATAGAATTGACATTTGAGGAGTGACAAATGAATGGTGAGGTTGGATCTCATGTAACATTGAGTTTGGCTGGGTAATTGCATAAGGGAGAATATGCTCTTTTTTTTTTAAGATTTTATTTATTTGTCAGAGAGGGAGAGAGAGAGAGAGAAAGTGCACAAATAGGGAGAGTGGCAGGCAGAGGGAGAAGCAGGATCCCCATTGAGCAAGAATCCCAGTGCGGCACTTGATCCTAGGACCCTGGGATCATGACCCGAGCCAAAAGCAGACACTTAACCGACTAAACCAACCAGACATCCCAATACACTCACTTCTTGGAAGACCATTTGGAGTAGCATCTGGGACACCATCCCAGAAGATCCAAGGAGTCCTTTAAAGTGAATATTTCTACCTCCGATCATTCCTACTGAAGGAGAAAGCAGAAGAAAGAGCAAAGGGGAAGAAGGAAGACAAAGAAGTTAGAGAAGGAAAAAGGGAGAAAGATGTAAGAATAATAATAAGAAAGAAGAGGAAGAGAAAGAGGAAAGAGAAAGGAACAGAGGGATGAGAGGAAGATAGGAAGATAAATACATCAAAGTTTGACTTAGTATTTGGCTGAGAACAACTGCTTGGTGTTAGAAGCTTAAAACCTCTAGAAGGGCTGAAGAACCAAAAGATTCCTGCTTCCTATCCTGGAAACTGGGTGCAGTCACAACCTTGTGATTGTGCAGGTCAGCTATGGATCTAATCAGCATAGCTGTGCCTGCTGCAAAGAGACAATTTTTACTTGGTTGTATTTTTAATATCTGACTATGCACTTTTAAGAATTGGTAAGAGTTTGAGATGAAATTAGGAGTGAAAAGAGCTTCTGTGCTTTATGTATTCAAATTGTATGTCCATTAAGGTATAAATATATATTTAATTCTATCAGCAAAATATGCAAAAATGAATGATTAAAAATCATTATTGTTATGTGTAGAAGTAATTAAACATTGGCAATAGTTCATTTTAGCATGGAAATAGATTGATGTTAATAGGACCATTAAGAGAACGCATTGGTGGTGTGCCTGGGTGGCTCAGTTGATTAAGCGACTGCCTTCGGCTCAGGTCATGATCCCGGAGACCCGGAATCGAGTCCCGCATCGGGCTCCCTGCTCAGCGGGAAGCCTGCTTCTCCCTCTCTCACTCCCCCTGCTTGTGTTCCCTCTCTAGCTGTATTTCTCTCTGTCAAATAAATAAAATGTTAAAAAAAAAAGAGAACGCATTGGCTACATTAGCTAGGAAAAATATTATATCATTTATGAGTCAATTAATGTTTACAAAAATGTAAATAATCACATGAGGAAAAATAACAGAAACTGGATGTATTAGTTTTATCTGCAATTTGTTTTGTGTACTAGAATTGGTCACATCAATCAAAATAAACTCCATGGATTGTCAAAAAAATTTTTTATTATTTATTTGATTTTTTATTATTTGATTCCATCAAGGACATGGAGTTTCAAGAATAGTTATGTTTCACTTGGGAACATTCAGGAATGTTTCATATTTTGTGAGAAGACCTTAAAAGCAGAATGCTACTTTGCTGCCTTAAACAGTTAGGGAAAGGGAAATATTTAAAATTGTGTACAACAACATCCATGATAGATCTTAGCTCCAAAGACAAAAATATAAAGAGAATTAAAAAGAAGAAGAAGAAAGTATTAAAAAAAAATGTGGTCTTTTGTCCCTTTCCCATATATGTATCTTGCTGCTCACTGGCTTCAGAAGTGAAGGTGGAATAAGAAATAGGTGACGTGACCACCTGCAGAACCCTCTGGTGACCGATGATGCAGACGGATTATTTTATGGCTCTATCGCTCAATAAGATCAAACTTTAAAAATGTTAACTATCAAAATTTTAACTATACAATGTGATAATATTTTAAAAAATAGAACTTTAAATTTATGCTGTTACCCCAGAAGTTCATGTAATAAAGGTAGCATTCGATTTTGGTGATGGCTTTGGTTAAATATTTATTTTTTTGGAGACATTGCATTCCTCTAACAGGTATATTTTGTGTTCTACTCATTGTTGTTGATATTATTTTGCTGCTACATGTTGGAAAGTGTGGGTCCTTATTGAGGATATAGCTATGATAAGTTACTTCTTGTTAACTTTTATTATAGACCAGGTCTCCATGTATACTTTTTGGCCAGGGATCAGGACTCATTGCCCGGAGGATTTGGTATAGAACAAAAATAGAATTAATAGCCAAATTCTCTACTTGATCCTCCTCAAAATGGTTTGCAGGGGTGGCTGAAGAATATCAAAATTATTCTGCTGTATTTGCTCTTTGTTTAGATTTGAAGTGTCTATTTCAAACCTTGACTGAAGGAGAAAAGGAATCACGTCAAAATGTTTTAGGAGATGATTGAGGTTAAAGGTGAAGAGCATAATTGTGATGATGAAATAATAGTGGAGAAATGATTAGTGCTCTCTCTAGATCATCACATGATTCTTAAAGAGGCTTATTTAAAAGCCTGGAAATAGTAGGGTTTTACTGACTAATGCCTGCTGAATAGGAAAGTAGGAGGTGTGAAATTCTGAATTTTTAAATAGAAAAGTTCTTTCCTGGGTATTGTCAGTAACTTTCAGAAGCCTGGGGTGAGTGATAATTAGATCAACGCAAAGAAAACAGCAATGAACAGAACAGGGAGAATGAAGAGCTTGACCCAAGGACAAAGCAAGCAAAGCTTCTGAGGGTTCCCGGCAGCTCTTGTCCTCATGGGCTTCAGGGTCCGGTCCCACTGGGTCAGGATGGCATTTCTGGCTCCTGGCCACTTCCCTGGGCCCACCAGCCTAAACTGGTATGGGCTGCAAGGACCAAAGAACACCTCCACAGCCAATTTAGGATCTGTGAGAAACAGCCATGGGATATTGGGCTTCGCCCCAATGAAGGAGGCAAGTTCATCCATATAAGTAATATAATCCGTCTGTATGGTCTCGCTGTTGCCAAACCTAGAGGTGGGAAGAGGAAAGAGCACTGTGGATACTGAAGATCTGTGTACAGGTCTTACAGGAACCAGAACAGGGAAAATGCCTCACAGCTTTTTATCAGAGGGAATCGATGTCAGTCCCTTGTGTTAGTAAGGAGACCTCATTTATTCTGCACTTTGTAGCTTTTTCCAAGAGACCTGCATACTGATCTCACTTGGACATTCTGCAACACTGTGTGGCAGCTGAGACAGGCCTTTCTATCCCCATTCACAAGTAGAAATTGTCTCTTACTCATGAAGTTCGTTGATGGCCACTGAACTAATCTGTGACAGAGGGAGGACTAGAGCTCCGTTCTCCTGACTGTTCTCATTTGCTGAGTCAAGTTCATTAAAGCCATCTGTTTGGAGGCATCCCCCGTATCTTAGAGGATTTATGGCTGGAAAATAGAAGTCCACATTCATGCACTTCTAAACTCCTCTGATTTCCAGTCCTTTCTGGGTCTTCTTTCTGTCATATATTGCAGGAACTATGGAGGAATGAAACAAGCCTGAGTACTGTGTCAGGGACAAAGTAAAGCCTCCATAAATCCCTGTTGAATGGTTGAACTTAGCTCATGGCTGTCACCTTAATGACCTCACTCTGGACCATTTAAGACTAAAATAGTGATAAGTATTCATGGATTCTGGTTTTTCCATGGAAACCTTAGATCCTCTTTACTATAGGTGCTCTTACCATTTGAACTTTTTCCCTCTTTTTTTATCAATATCATTCATCATGTCTGTTACAGAAGGCAAAGTACAAGTTCCTAAAAAAGGAGGAGAGGAGAGGGGAAAGACATGATAATAGTTAAATAAGTCTGGCATAAGATCAGCCTGCAATTTTTCCTTCTTAATAACAATTCAGGTATCACATTAGTATTTCCATTTTTTTGGGTCATTGCTTAGCAAACATACAAGTCATTTCCAGTTTTCTCAGAACTGAAATGTGACATAATAAAAAACCAGGAACCAAATCACTCTGTATCTTTGCATCTTTGCTCTTAAACCTGTTAGCAAATGTTTAAAATAAGCTTTAAGGATTATATTCTAGTATCAGCTGTATTTTAAAAATATTATCTAATAGTTTATAGCCAAAGGTATATCAGCATCTCCTTTTTAGATTTAAGGAAAAAAAACCTTCATAGGAAATTAGCCTGCTTTGTCAGAAAAAGGGATTTCCAACACATAAGTTGTAGAATCTAGTCAAGTCCCAACTATCTCTCTGAAGAGCCAACACTGAAGATATGAACTGTAAACAGGTCACTGAGGACTCAGGGGAGCCCCAAGAGACCAGATCCAGGTTGAGACTGTCCAGGATTGCAGGCTTATTCTGGAATAGGTTTACAGACTTCTCTGAAACCCATGGCAAAACATGCTTTTGTGCCCAGAGATACTAGGGTGGTTTCTTTGGCAATTTTGGGATCACCTTGAACAAGACTAGAAATCCCAGATCTGATAGCTCAAGACATACAGTGACTGCCTAACACCCTGTTACTGTAATCTTTTCAGACAGGGTCACTTGAACAACCTTTGTAGGCATGGCCTTGTTCCAAATCTTAGACCTTATCCTGTCTCTGGGCAGAAAGAGAGATCAAGAAGGAAGTGATTACGCTCACTAGCCCACCAGCTACTACCATTGGTTACCATTGGGCCCCTCTGTTCTGGTATTTGGATTCCCCCATATTGGATTATTGACCTTATCACTCATCTCCTTTAAGGCTGAGTTGTATATCAGTTCTCTATCGATTGGGTCTTGGCATTATCTTCTTCCTTTAGAGCCCAGGTTACAACTTATCCTAACAGAGTAGGTGTCTAACCCTCTAATGCCAGTTTCCCTGAGCCTGAACCTTGAGCTCCCTTCTTTCTGAGTAGACTTTTATGCCACCACCTTCCTGGCTGTTGCTCCACGGTGCAACACATCTCTGCCTTGGAGGGAAGAGTGAAGGAGATTTAAGAGGATCACAGATATATGCTCCTGTCATGATGTTGATGAGACCCTGATGATGAGAGGTGTCTCATATACAGAGTGGCAGTTTCCAACCTCCTGTATAAAAGGACATTTAAAACCCAGCAAGTCATGTAGGACCAGAAACCTTACATATGGCTTCAAAGGAAACAGACCTGCTAAGCTCCCTTTTCCAGAAGTTTTGTACCTCTAGGACCAAACAAACTTTGCACATTAAACTTTGACACCTTTTTTTTGTTCTATGATCATGGACTTTTGGTCTTCTGATCTGAATCTTCACACAACTGCATTTGAACTGTAATATGAATCTGAACCTTGTAACTTCTCTTGGAGGATGCTGCCCATTTTCCTTGCCTGACCTCAATCAAGGTGGTGGTTGCTGTTATTATTTTTTTAATACAGAAACTCACTATTCCTCTACCGTAGAGACTGATCATCTACTACTCCTAGTACTTCCTGCTTTAAATGATCCACTGCTTATTCATATGTGACACATGACAGGGAAGAAGATAGAGCAGAAATGACACTGCCTTTTCAGCAATCATATTTTTTTTCCATGACTGTGAATATTTGAAGTTGGCTGGATATTGGCTGGGAAACATTTTCTCTTATTAACCTTTCAAACAAGGTCATTCTATTGAGTTTTGAAATCATAATTTTATAAAATTGTCATGTCTGTAAGACCAGAAGCTCTAGTGTTCTCAGGTTTAATAAGAGTTAACAGCTCTAAAGAGTTATGAATCACAAAATACTTCTTGAATAATATCTTATACTATTACATATGATAATTCAACATGTTATATTTTTAAAGGCTTGTAAAAGATAATACCAAAAGTATAGAATTATAGATTCAAAACTGGATAGGTCCTAGGATTTTCCTTTTGTTACTATTATTTTCACAAAGACTCAAAGGCATTCTTATTGGCATCCCTCTTCCCCATCAATTACCTTCTTAGTCTGCTTACCTTTTATTACTTGTACTGCCCAGCGGGTTTGCAAGTCAGCTGTGGGAATGGTAGCCCCAAGGGACTGGACAAAACCAATCACTGCCATGGTTGGCTTCTCCAGTTTAGGAGGGAAAATGCCTTTAAACAAGGTGACCTCATTGTTTTTGCTTTTAATGATGGACTCATCAAGGAAGGGGTAGTCATAACTATAGCCTGTTGCAAAAATGACACAATCGATGGCCTCGAACACTGTCCCATCCTCAAAAATGGCTGAAGTCTCAGTGAATTCTCTCACATTCGGCTTAATGGACACCATGCCACACAGAATGCAAGCTGGGAGTTGATCATTAAACACAGGTTCTTTCCTCAGTGTTCTGTATGGAAAATAGAGACAACTAGTAGAACAGTAATATTTCCTCTTTGCTTCATTGCTCCATAAAAATTGATTAATAACCAATTAATAAGGAAGGATAAAACTACCCAGGCTTTTTTCTTGTGCCATGGAGTATCACCAGTATGGTCGAAGAATAAAATTGAAGTAAGGCAATATTGTGAAGTAAGACAAGTTGCCTTTTGCTGATCCTTTCTCTATTTCCTGTGATCTTTCTCTTCTCTTCCACAGAGCTCCAAACCCCAGAATCAGCACCCATGCCCTATCCCCTGTTGAAGTTGTATCAAGAAAGATCCTAAATTAGAGTAGCTGGGTATTTGGATTTTTTTCCTTCAATTCTTATTAGCTGTGAACCTCAATCAAATTAAAGTTTCTCAATTTCTCTTGCCTCATCTTTCTCATCTGGAGTAACAATAACTGCTGTGCCCACCCCGGGTTACTGGGAGACCGAAATGATACAAAGATCTGGGCTGAGCTCTCTGATACAGATGGGGTGTGAGCCCCTTGCAGACAGAGACACAAGTCAGGTGAGGGAGGGAGTGCCAGGAATTTATACAGGCCAGAAGAAGGAGGGGGCCGATTTAAATCTTTGGTTTGTGGAAGGCTGAAAAGGAGAACTTTTGATTATTTTTTGTTTAGCATTATCTCTAGTAAGTGCAGATAAATCTGAACTTTGGGGAGAAAGTGAATAACACTGAAGAAAAAAGCTTTGCTCTTATGTTACTATGGGAACTGTGAGAGAAAGCCACAGGGAGAGCCTACCTGGGACAAAACTGAGTCAGACAATGGGATGGGTTGGGAGCCTGGTTGGAAAAAGGCTGGATTCAACTGTGAGAATTATCTGCCATTTGTCTTAAACCCACTGCCATCAGGTTTTTGGTCCCACTGCTTCCTTGAAACTGCTCTTGTTGAGGCTACCAGGATCGCCAAACTGCCAGATCCAATAATCCACTGTGTAACTTCTCATTTTACTCAATTTACCAGCAGTGTTTAACACAGTTGATGGTTTCCTCCTTCTAGAAACACTGTCTTCATTTTGCTTCCAGGTCATCACCTCTCTCTCTCGATTCCTTTCCTACCCACCTGCTATTCTTTCTCAGTGTCTTCTGCTGAATTCTCCTCCTCTTCCTGACCTCCGAACAATGACAAGCCCCAGGACTTCAGCCCTCCAACTTTGCACCACCTTCATCTACATTCATTCTTTAAGAGACGTCATCTGGTTTCATTTCTAAAAGTACTATCTGTAGTGTGGTAAATCTACATTTTTAACCTATAGTTTCAATCTCCCTTCTATCTTGTGTATTCTTTGGCTGTTAAGCATTCTCCTATAATGATGATTAATTGGCATTTAAACTTTGATATATTTAAAACTAAACTTCACTCTCCCTGTGGTTTTCCTCATCCCAGTGACTGTCAACTCCATCCTGGCATCCTTGCTCAGAACAAAAGTCTGGAAGGTATCCCCAACCCCTTTCTTGTTCTCACATCTGTTATCCAATCTAACAGAAAGCCCTATTTGGATTTGCCATTAAAATGTATTCCAAATCCGACCACTTCTGAGCACTTGCTGTTAACAGTCCTAGTCCAAGTCACCAACTTCTCTCATCTGGGTTTTGACAATAGCCTTGTACCTAGTCTTTTCACTTCCTTCCTTGACCCACCCCTATACACTGAATGATGACCACAGGGCCAGAGTGATTTCTTCTGATTAACTTGGATCTTAATTGCTCAGATGCTTGCTCTGGATTCCCTATGCTTTCAAAGTAGAAGCCAGAGTCCTTACAATGGCTTACAAGGCCCAATGTCATCTGGCCATTCTGACATCTTTTTGTTTCATCCCCTGCTACTCTTGCCATCCCCTTTTCCTCAGGGAGAGAGGGCCATCGAACACTTTAGTCATGATCCTGAAGAGGCAATGAACTAACCATTTCCTCTGGGGTACTTTCCCCCAGGCATCATCCTGGCTCATTTTTTCAGCTCCTTCAGGAATTTGCCTAAAAGTCTCTTTCTTAGTAAAGCCTCCTCTGGGGATGCTAGCAGCACTCCCCATTACCTCTGCTTTCTTTGTTCTTTTCTCCTTAGTACACATCAGTATATGGTCTCTTGCCATCTGTTTCCTCCCACTAGAAAGCAAGCTCATGAGGACAAGGATTATGTGTGTTTTGTTCACAGCTATATTCACAGGGTTTAACATAGGACCTGACACATAATAAATGCTTAATAAATATTTGTTGAATAAGTTAACTTTGATGTAAACAGTTTGTAATTTGGATTTTTCACCACACATCAAAGTAATTTCTTATGAATCTGAGTGATATGTCTAGGGGGATGTTATAGGAAAGAGTGAGGAGGAGGCTGAAGAGGTAGGTGTTGTTGCCACATTTCAGTGAAGGGTGGGTAACGAGAGCATAGCACAGGAAAAGTCCTGCTTTGCTTAACTGAACTTTGCCATGAACTGAGAGACAATAGAGCAAGGTGGTTAAGAGTGAGGGGCTCTGGAATCAGCAGATCTGGGCTCATTTTGAATATTGCTTCTACCTATCTTCTGGCTATGGTACTTTGGTAAAGTTATTTACTACATGGAACCTCAGTTTTCTTATCTTTAAAATGGTCGTTATAATAGAGAACTCTTCATAGTTGTTATGAGGATGAGATGATGCATGTCAGAGCCTTGCTGAATCACACTAAGTGCTTAAAACATAACTATTATTATCTTTGCTCAAGGGACTAACTCCTAATTCATTATATAACTTTCCAGCTGTACAAATCTGGTAGGGAGGATTGTGAAACAGGAAATCATTCTGAATTTTTGAAGTTCTTCATGCTCTGAAATGTGAGATGTGGTTATTTCATTAATATTACTTTGATTGGTTTGGGAGTTGCAACACACATTGTGAGTTGTTGACACTGAAATAATAGTTAGCAGGCATATCATATTTAACTCTGTGTTACCCGTTTAAAGGCATTAAGCCATAGTTCTCATGCTTGAATCTTGCATTCATTTGCTTCATGTACCACCAGTCAGAGATGGCTGTTGGCAAGTTGTTCTTGAGGAAGGTTTCAAATCGAGTGATAAACACCATGTCCCATGGATAGCCATCATCCCAGACCCGGCTCATCACCCAGGAGCCACTTCTGGAACTGATGATGACCTTAAAAAAAACACACAAAAAAATGGTCATTTAACCATTAAGATAATGATCATTTGTAGTGGGTACTGTGGTATGTCCCTCAGATCTGACTTTTGAATGGAGCTATTACACCAGCTACTGGGAGTACTGCTAGAAGACAGCCCACAGCTGTCAGCCCTCTTGGAGAGTTGCTTTGGTTGATGGGGGCGAAGGGTGGGTCTTACCCAAAGTCTTATTCTCTCCAGATTTCCTGTCTTCTTTGTCTGTTTGATGCAAAGATATAAAGGTCCAATCTCTCACCCCAACTTGGGATAATTCATAAGGACAACTTCAGAGTAGAGTGGAGGGAAACTTCAGAGATATTCATCCAGAGAGCACTCTCAAATAAACTTACTGCACTCCAGTCCACATCTTAGGACCAACCACCCTGTCATCTTCTCTGGTGCAGATGACCAATAAGTGAATTTTCATCACATTTCCTTTAGTACATATGTGATGGTCATTGTTTACAATCAAGCAGTTAGGACCCCAAAAAAGGCATTTTGACTTAAAATGCCTTTCCCCATCCCAAGAGAAGGCAAGAAATTTGGCATCAGAGAACCATACGCTCAAATCCTGGCTCTGCTACTTACTAATTATGTAATTTGGGGAAAATTCCTTTAACTTCTCTAATATTCAGTTCCCTTATTGGCAAAACGGCGATAATAAGTACCTGCCACATCGAATCTGTGTGAAATTTAATGCAGTGTGCTTACCATGCAATAGGACTACCATTGCCTGACATGGAGAATGTGTTCCTTTCCTCTGCTTCTATCATGATAATCCCTAATAGTATAGGTTTTCAGGCATTTTTTAAAAAGCATTTTTATGTATAGTTCTATTTCAAAGTATTTATTTATTTACTTAATTTATTATGTTCAGTTATAAGGGAAGCTGAGAGGGAGAGACTGGAGGTTCAATCTGTTGAGAGCCTCTGAAATTGGATTTTCTTTCTTCTAATTTATCATATATACAACTTATCTATGAGTCTCTTAAAACTATGGCTTCATCATATCTTTCCTTAGCTCAATAAGCTGAGATGATTTACCATTATTTATAAAGAGATTCAAATTCTTTAGCCTATAATCAATTCCTTAAAAAATATGACATAATCTGACTCCAATCTTCCTTTCCTCTCAGTTCCTACAGCTACTCTGTTCCTTGGAATCAGATCTGACGTTCAGTCCTTTAACACTTCATTAATTTCCTCTATGACTTCCAAGAAGACAATGGACATGTCTAATCCTCAGTTATCTTTTCTGTAAGATGGGCATAATAAAACCTGGTCTACTTTCTTTCCACAATCCAAAGAGCACATCTATACGCAGGCATTGGAGTGCCATAATGCATTACACAAACTGTTACTGTTACATATCTCCATTCCAGCAAGATGAACCACAATGGTGAAATGTGCTGTTCTCACCCCTGTCTCCATACCTTTGCATGTGCCATTCTCCCTTTCCAGAAAATTCTTTGCCATCTCTTCAACCATATGATTCATAAATATCCTTCAGTGCCTGGTTCAGGTCTACCCCCTTTGTGAGGTCTGCAGTTCTGTAATCAGAGCCTTTACTTCCTAAATCACCTGTGCATTATTTGTTCCAGTGGAAGCTCTTATACTGTTGTTAGACTTTCTACTTACTCTTGAGGTTATGTTTATTTATATCATATCAATGTATTATTTTCTCAAATAGATTTTAAATTCCTTGATGAGAGGGGTCATAGAATTGACTTCTTTTTGTTTCTGTGTTGTCTAGTATAGTGCTTTCAACAGGTAAACAGGAATATACTTTTATTCTACTTGTCCTGTCATGATCTTGCTTCACTGATTATGATACCATAATTTGAAATGGACCTATATTGGGGATGCCCAGTGTGACCTCAGTAGCATAACCTCTAGAGATAAAAGTCCTGTGGGCTTCTGGGTAGTCAGTCCCTAAAGAATTTTCCAAAGCTAGTAGGTGACATTTTTTCAAACTCCTTCCTATTCCCTTATGGGCCCCATTTCACCTCTTTTCCATTTCCTCTCCAACCTCTCCTTACACCATTCTTTCCCAGATCCAGTGCATTGCTCCGAAGGGGTTTTTTTTCAGTTTCTTGAGACTTCTTTCTGCTTCAAGACCTTCTTCCTGGAGTCCTCTTCTGACACTGAACCAACTTTTGGCTCTCAGCTTAAGCATCATCAGCTGGAAAGGACCTTCCCACTTCCTTGTCTGAGGCAGGTCACCGTTACTATCCACTCTTACAGCATGCTTTTTCTTTTTTTTTACCAGCACTTTTCACAATTTTTATATTATTTGTGCATTTACCTATTTAATACCCATTTGCTACACTAGATTCTGAGTTCAGGGTGGGCATAACGTCTGTTTTATTCTCCACTTTCTCTCTATCACCCAAGCCAGTGTTTGGCACATAGTAGGCTCTCAACAAATAATTATGGGATAACCGTATGCATGAGTGAATGATTATAGAACTCTCTGTTGCTGAAATATATGTAAATGCTTTGACTCCTTACCAAGCTCAAAAAGTAGGTTCTATTTTTTACCTGCTTTATTTATCTTTATGAGAAAACTGATGATCAGAGAGATTGATGGATTAAACTCAAGAGTTTCAGAGTCATAATCTTAACCCTAAATCCACACTAGTTTCATGAGGAATTGACCAGATACATTAGACACCAAGTGTCCTGAATATTGTGGAATGACCACTCCTTGTTGATATTCTGCCTTTGTCATACCAAGCTATGCAAAACCTCACTTGTTGGGGCACCTGGATGGCTCGGTCAGCTGGACTTTTGATTGGCTCAGGTCATGATCTCAGGGCTGTGGGATCCAGCCCCAAGTGGGGCTCTCTACTCAGCAGGGATTTGGCTTGAGCTTCTCTACCTTTTCCCCTGCCTCTATCCCCTCTCGCACACATATTCTCTTTCAAATAAATAAATAAATCTAAAAAAAAAAAACCCAAATCTGAAAACCAAAAAAAAAAAAAACAAACCAAACCCCAAACAAAACCTCACCTGCTATGGAGGGAACCTGAGATGTATGCAACACTGCTTAGTATTCCCGTCAAGAACCCTGCACACCATTACCCCCTCCCTAGTTTCTTGTTACACCTTTCAAATGGCACTTGTCTCGGTTCCTTCAAAGGTAGTTCTGGATACCTGAGAAATGGTACCTGTTCGGCTGTGTGGCTGAGTTCCGTGGCAATATCACAGCCTGAATTCCCCAGGCCCATCACCAGGATTCGCTTCCCCTTGAATATTCCTGGTTCCTTATATTCCCGGCTGTGGAAGCATTTGCCTTTAAAAAGTTTTAGTCCTGAGTGAAAGGTGGGAAATACAGGAATCATTTGGTTTCCACTTAAAAAACTGTAAAAGACTTGTGGGTGAATGCAGTCAAAATAATATGGAACTTAAACACTCCAGGTATATTACATATAATAATAGAAGCATGTTTTAATTCAATTTGTACTTTTATATATTTAAAAAAATATTATGAAGATATTCTTTCGTGACAGATGTGTAGAGGGCAAACTAAATTTCAGCCTTACCTGGAAAGGACTCTTTTGGTAGATTGGGGTATACATGGTGTCCAGAACAAATCATTATGGCATCAAAGACAGCCGATTCTTTTTTACCATCTCTTTCAGTGGTAACATCCCATTGGCCAGTGACTGAGAAATCAGGACGTTTATTTATATCAGATACAAAGGTCTAAAAGAAATACAGAAAGATAGTCTTTTCCATGCTAACAGGGAGTTTGGACATCAACTTGATTGAATAGTATGGAAAAAGTCCTTAACAGTGGTGTAGGAAAAATAATCCATTATTAAGATACATATTATGGGGGCACCTGGGTGGCTCAGTCAGTTAAGCATCTGCCTTCTGCTCAGGTCAGAAATGTGGAGTCCCAGGATTGAACCCTGCCTTGGGATCTCTGCTCAGCTGGGAGTATGCTTCTCCCTCTGCCCCTCACCCTGGTTGTGCTCTCTCACTCTCTTTCTCTGGCTTGCTCTCTCTCCAATAATAAATAAAACATTAAAAAATTAAGATACATATTATGAATTCAAAATTCAAAACTCAAAATGTCAAATGGTACATATATATATATATATATTTATGATTTTATTTGATTGAGAAAGAGAGAGAGAACAGGAGTGGGGGGTGATAGAGGGAGAAGCAGATTCCCTGCTGAGCGAGGAGTCAGCTGTGGGGCTCAACCCCAGGACCTTGGGATCATGACCTAATCTAAAAACTCCTCCCTTGGAGATAGGATTGTGAATTCAATGATGGCTTATAAGCGGCATGGACCACATGTACTAAGTAATCTGGTGGCCAATCATTTTTGTAACAACTACTTCATAATATATCTCTTTAGCTATTTTATTTTTTAATATTATTGTCTTAAAATCAAAGATATCATCTATATTCAGAGAATGAGTTCTCAAATTAGTGTGCATAAGAATTACCTGGAAAGCTTGTTAAAGTACAGATTCCCAGGCCACAGTCCCAGATGTTTTGAGTCAGTAGATCTGGCATAGGATATGAAAACGTGAATTTCTAACACACTCCCAGGAGATGTTGATGCTATTTGGCCCATAAACTGAGTAGCACTGGATTAGATTATCAATAAGTATCTATTCATGGTTGAACAGCTGCCTGTGGGTTAGTATCTACCCTCATCAAAAATACTTCTTCAGCTCTTCTGATTTTATTGGGAAGAGAACCTCTTATTCGATATGAATCATTCTTATAAACTTTATTATGTATAGCATTTCATACTTATTAAACAATACACATACACAGATCTGTATAGTGCCTGTTACTTATGAAATAACAAAACAAGCTCTATAAATCCATAAAATCTTATGTATCATTTATTTAGGATAAGTCTGGGATTATGCATTTCCTTATGTCATGGTAAATGGTTCCTTTTTGGAGTTCCATTTGGAACTACTGTTTTTTTGCTGCTGGCTTACAGAAATGCAATCAATTTTGATATCTTGATCTTATATACTACCAATTTCCCTAAGGTTTTTATATTAATTATTATTAAATCTAGTAATTTGTCTTTAGATTCTTTTGGGTTTTCCATGCAGAAAGCCATATCATCTGTGATGAATGTTACTTTGTTTTCTAGTTGTCATTTCTTTTATTTTACTTTACTTGTCATACTGTCCCTTAAATTTTTTTAAAAAATATTTTATTTATTCATTTGACAGAGAGAAACACAGCTGGAGAGGGAATACAAGCAGAGGGACTGAGAGAGGGAGAAGCAGGTTTCCCACCGAGCAGGAATCCCAATGTGGGACTTGATCCCGGGTCTCCAGGATCATGACCTGAGCCGAAAGCAGCCGCTTAACCAACTGAGCCACCCAGGCACCCCTGTCCCTTAAATTTCTTAAGACTATTGAGAAGAAACAGTAATAATAGGAATCCTTGTCTTGTTCTGGATTTTTAAGGAAATGATTCACTCTGCACTCTTTAGCACAGCACTGTACAATAACAATATAATATGAGCAACATATGTAATTTAAAATTTTCTAGTAGTCACTTGAAAATAGAGAAAAATATATAATATAACCCAATCTACCTGATATATCATTGTTTTAACAAATAACCAAAATAAGCATCATTAATAGGTATATTCTTTTTCATAATAACACTTTGAGATTTTGACGGTATGCTTACAGCACATCTCAATTTTTGGCTAGAGGCTACTGCATTGAGCAAGGCAGCTTTAAGATAATAGGTTTCTATGAATCAAGAAAATTCCCTTCTATTCTTAGTCTGATGAGAGTTTCTTTTCTTTTTTTTCTTTTCTTTTCTTTGCTTTGCTTTGCTTTTCGTTTCTTTCTTTTAGGTAGGAATGGATGTTAAATTTTATTTAATGCCTTTTTAGAAGTTAGTAAATATATTGTTTTCTTCCTGTGACAGGGTTTTACACTAAATTACATATTTTATATTTCATGGTATTAAAATATTCTATATTCTTAGCCCAAACTCAACTCAATAAAGACTATATTCATTTTTGAAGTTTTTCCTACTGATTTTCATGAGGGAAATATGTCTGTAATTTTATTTCCTATTATTTTTGTTTGCTTTTGATGTCAAGGTTATAATGCCATAGTTTGGCAGTCATACTTTATTTTTTAGTCTCTGGTGTTTATAAAATATTGAAATAATTTGTTGCAAATTTGGAATTACCTATGGAATATTTTCTTAATGGGAAACATTTTACTTTCTGATTCAAAAGAACTCTAAATTATCAAAGGATTATTCAGGCTTTCCACTTCTTATTGTGTGAGTTTTGGCAAGTTTAAAAAAAGATTTTAAATTTAACCAATTTAAACTTTATTTGGCAAACATTTTTTATAGTATTCCTGTAATGTTTTTTTATTTCATCCACATCAATTTTATCCATTTTTTATTTCTAATACTATTTATTTGTGTCTTTGTTCCTTTTTCTTCAAACTGTTAGCTTTTGTCTAATTTCAAAGGATGAATTGTTTATCTCTTATTATGCTTTTTTATTTCATTAGTTTCTTTTTATTATCTTGTTCATTCTATGTTCTTTTCGGTTTATTCTGCTTTTATTTTCCTAATTTCTTTGTCCTGTTAGTTTTTGAAACATTCTTATTTTCTAAATAAGTATTTAAGCTTGTAATTTTCATGAAAGTTTTGGTCTTTATGTTTCCTGCAAGTATTGATATGTAGAATTTAAGTTATCATTCAGATCTAAATATAAAGATTTCCATTGCACTTTCTTCTTTGAGCCATAAATTGTTCAAAAAAAAAGAGATTTGAATTTATAAATTCATAGGTATTTTACAGTTATTTATTTTTTGTTGATTTCTGAGTTAATGGCATTTTTGTCTAAGAACTGTATGTGTGTTTTGTAAATTTCCAATATATTCTGTAAATCTAGAGTCAGGGAGGCCACAATGTTAAAAATGTTGACAAGTAAGGAAGAAATACTAAAAGGAAAAAATTCTAAATATAGAATTCCTCACAGTTATGCCCAAACTAATCATTTGGTAGTGCCTTACCTTAAATTGTATGTATTTCAGGAGCTTCTTTTCTTTGGAAAATGCCGTGATATATTCCTGAAGTTTGCTGTTGTGCATAAAGTTGGGGAAGTCCTCAGGATATGGGAAGTCTGGGAAACACATCATCTCTTTGGAAGAGTTGGTAAAGACAGACTGGTAAATGCTAGCTCTGCCTTCCTCCACATAGTCCTATTAATGTATAGTTTCAAATAGAAGAGAGTTTGTAAGTGAGTAAACTTACCATGGTCAATGCCAGTTCCAAATAATTATCACTCACCTTTACCCATAAGTAAATTCAGTAAGATGAACAATAAATTAACTTTACTGAATTTGACGCTGATCAAAGGACCTTAGAATATAGAAGAATACATCTTTCTTAATATCTTTTCTAAGGGAAAAATTTTTGAATTTCCTTATGCCTTTTTGGGAGTATATAATTAGAGTTGAAAAAAAATTCTGATATATGTTATGATATGGATCAACTTTGAGAACATTATGCTAAGTGAAATGACCTGGTCAGAAAAAGAAAAATACTGTATAATTCCACTTATGTGAGATATCCAGAGGTATCAAATTCACAGAGACAGAAAGACTGGTGGTTGCCTGGGCCTAGGAAGAAAGAAGAAGGGGAGTTACTGTCTAATTGGCAGAATTTTAGTTTGGGAAGATTGAAAAATGTTCTGAACATGGATGATGGTATGATTGTACAACAATGTGCATAAGTTTAATGCCAGAGAACTATACACTTTAAAATGGTTAAATGATAAATATTTACTGCAGTATGCTTACCACAATAAAAAAGTCTCCTTTAGCATATCATGAGGTAGTTCTGATGAATTAGACCATAATATTTTCTTATCTACCTAGGGCAGAGAGGACTTAGTTATGGTTATAATAGTGTTTTCAAATGTTTTTGACCACAACATATAGTTAGTAATATATTTTATATTGCAACACAGTACACACACACAACAAAAGTTTTAAGAATAAATCATATCTAATACTTGAGTTGCATTCTGATATTTTCATTCCTTTCCATTTAAAAATGCAGGTTGATTCACTAACTTATTTCATAGCACACTAATAGGTCATAATTTCCAGTTTGAAAAGCAGTGGCTTAAAGGAAATGGAAGGATAAAGTTTGGAGGATTGGGTGGGAGAAATAGTATTAGAGGCAGGAAAGAGGGTGGTGGTAAATTGCCTAGGTCTTAAATTTTATTCTTTGGGCTAAAATTTCAAGTTTAACATACCTCATATAAAATTGAGGGGAACACTGAGGGCAAAGGGGCTTCTGTTTTCACATTTGAGATTTTGGTAAGATATCACTTATCTTAAAGACTGTCCCTGGATCAACTTAGGTACGGGGAGGTTGACACAGAACAGTCAAGGAGAAGTGATTAGGAAGAAGTAGGATCTTAGTTTAGTTCTCTTGAACACATTCAGTTTGAGCAAAACAAGAGCTCCCATTTGTTCCCAAAAGGGTTGCAGAAATTATCCGAGACTCGTAGAAGGCAGTCTACCAGATAGTCGCTATTGAGGGGGCTAAGTGGCATTTTAGGAGAGAGCTGCAGAGTGGCCTACTTAGTTCAGGAACTCAATGGGAAAACTGATTTTGGGGACGTCCATCTGGTAGGTTCATAGGAGGCAAGTGGGGTTTAATCAGCAAGGTCAGTTGGCCTTTAAGCTAAGAGAGGGCAGTCCCCAAGTTCATCAACTGCCCTCTTCAATTTAAGATTTATAAAGGATAAGCATGAATGATAACAAACTAGAGTGGCTAGAGAACATTCCCAGGATCTGTGTTTGAGTTTGAGAAACTGGCTTTCCTCTACCCCAAGATCATATAACTTCTTTTTCTCCATAATTTCAGATACAATCTTGGAAAAATTAAGGGATTAGGAGGATCTGAAAGACTGAGCTTTGATCCAAAATTGGATTGGAAATTAAACTGTGCTAACTGGGGGTACTTCTTTCACCTTGGAATGCTTTTATGTTCTTCCCTATGTAATTTTGGATATTTATCTGTTGTCCTGTTTGTGTTAGACATAAAAGAGTGGCCTGAGCATTAGTAGTCTAGCACGTACTCATGGATAAAAAGTATTGCAAAATATCAAGAACTCACAAGGAGAAAATGAGAGATGAGAGAGGAATCCACAGTGTGTAGTGAGCAAGGAAACAAAGACCTTAGCTTAACATCAGCAAGAAACTGAATTCAGCCACCACCCTGTATGAACTTGGAAGCAGAGTCTTCTCCAGTGCCTCTAGGTAAGAGCCCTGCCCCGCCCATCCACACCTTGGTTTTGGCCTTGTGTGGCCTCTGGCTGCCCAGCTGAACTATGTTGTGCTTCTTGACCTACATAACTGAGAGTAATAAATGGATGTTGTGAGTTGGTAAGTTTGTAGTACTTTGTTAGGCAGCAATAGAAAACTAATATAAGGGCAAAAGTGAGGTACCGGAGCAAGCCAAGGTTGGAGAAAATTATGTAATATTTCTCTAAGGGAGGAGTTTCATAAAGTAAAAATTTGCAAAGATGCAAATATTTGAGACAGATTTGAGGTAGTTTTGCAACTTTGGCTGCTCCAGGAAAATCAGTATTCCTATAGTTGATTGATCTTCAGGTTTTCTTAGGCTCCCAAAAGTCATGATTACTGAGAAAGGAGTTGTACCATAATTAAATACATCATTTGTGACTTGCTCTTTTTTTTTTTAAACTTAATGGTGGACATCTTACTGTTCCTACTCAGTGTTATATAGTGCATCTCAGAGCCCATATTTATAAATGTATTCTTCTAAGTTAATCAGGTAGAAAGTTCATAAGAGAATGGCTATAGAGTCAATAATTGCATTTTTAAATATAATTTTTTTGGAGGGAGATGTCAACAAAGAGTCAAACCTTGCTTATTTATGGAAGTAGATTTAATCTTTTCTGATTACAAAAGTAATGCACACTTCTGAATAAATGTGACCAATTACGTAGATGTATTTAACTTTTCTTTCACCCAAGTCTTTGCCAAAACAACTCTACAAGTATTAGAGTTACGAAGCTACAAGGAAATAAAGAGTAAAAAGTAAAAACAAACAAAGAACAGTGGGAACATCTTAGAAGATTGAACATAGACGAATAATAGACCTAAGAAAGCCCAAAGCTAAGCCTTGGTCTAATCAAATGAGAATCTGGATCCAATAATGATATCATAAGACATACAAGGTCTACAGTTGTTTTTTTTTCCACATGTATAACTTCTCAGAGAACTAGTGTTTGTAGTCTGAATGTAATCTCCTGAAAGGAGAGAATAAACTAAATAATAGGACAATAAGGACTCCAAAAACCAGGGTTACCCAGGCAACTGTGATGCAGCCTTACTATAAGAGAAGGAAGCCAAGTGGAAGAACTCTCTTTGAGAGACAGTTAAAAGAAGAATTAAGCAGATGGACCAGCCAATGTGTTTAGACATATGAGAAGATAATCATAATTTGTGGGAGAGCTTGGGGGATGAATTACAGATAGTACGTGTAAGGCTAAACAAAGCATACAAGGCAATTATTAACTCCAGTGAAAATAAAAGTTGTTCAAGGAAGAAAGTATAATCATAATCCACTGAGTGGCTCAGCAATAACCAGTAATTATATGATTATAATAATATAAACATGAAGATTTGTTTAAACAAAAAAGATCATAAAACTATATGAAGGAGATGAACAATTTTGTAAATGGATGTGACCTTTGTTCCATATAATTTAGGGGATTGCTGTTTGTACATAACCAATTCAGTAGGTGCAGAGGAAGTTACAGTACATGAGTGAAATGGGCCAAAAATGAAAATAGTGAGACAGAGAATTTAAATTTAGTTTAAAAGAGACCAGTTATTACTGTGAGTAAGGGGAAATCCAGTGTTGCATGATTTTCTTATTTTTCAAAAGAAGACAGATCTCTAGATTTTAATGTAAAATATCACCATTTTAAAATACTGGGTTAAAATCTTAAAAACTGTATAGATAAAATAGATTAGCTGCAGTATAAAAGGGCCAGTTTGTTAACTCTAAAAAATATAAAAGCAGTTTATTTTTGTCTAGCAATTTTGTGATTCGTAGCTTTTGGTGAGGTTAGAAAGCTTGGTAGGGACTACACATCAAAAAACAAATTGATCCAAAGAGTGGAATAAAATCAGGGGAAGTGAGCAAAGGGTTGTTTGCCTGGAAAAAAAGAGACTTTATTCATGAGACTTCAGACCCAAATCCAGACAATTTATTGATGTATTGTTCAGGGATCTCCTGAGAAAGAGAGACATTTCCCTTTGACGTGTAGCCTAGTCCTAAAGTACTTTATTTTCTCAGTGATCAAAGAAGATGAGGAAAATACACCATTCTGGCTTTAGATCAGTGTTACAAACGAGAACTTGAAGGGCACAGAAAGGTGTTACCAGAAACAGTCACAAAAGTTTGAAGAATTTGCGCCTTTATTTTTTCACACTTGAGAAATATTTGGATGCCTCTCAAAGGGGAAAAAATGCTGAGAGAATGGAAAGTATTGACTTTAGAAACCATAGCTAATGAAAATAAAAATTAACAGGATTTTATAATGTCATCCCATAATGTGAATTCTAGACCTACAGCTGTAGGCCCCTCATGGTATTTGAGAAACACAGAGGTTATGCCACCACCGCAGTGTGACCCTGGAATAACCAGTGTATCAGTTTCCTGTGTACTGTAATTTACCACAAACTTGATGTTTTAAGATAGCAGGAATCTATTCTCTAAGCATTCCAGAGTCCAGTAGTGAGAAATCATTATCACTGGGCTGAAATCAAGGTGTTCATAGGCCTGTGTTCATTCCAGAGGGTCTAGGGGAAAATTGGTTCCTTATCTCTTCCAGCTTCTGGTGGATGCCAGCATCCATTGGCCTTTTCAGTGCCCAGAGGCCACCTGCATTCCTTAGCTAATGACCTCTTCCTCCATCCTGAAGATGGAGGTCAGAGCATAGCATCTTCAAATCTCTCTTTCTGCTGAAGTGATCACATTATCTTTCCCCTTCTATCTCTGGGTGTCAAATCTCCCTCTGCTTCCCTCTTATAAGTATATATGCTGCGGTGTTGTTAGCACACCCAGATAATATGGAATAATTGCACCATCTCAAGATTCTTAACTTATTCATATCTTGGTTTTCCTTATTAGGAACATTTGTGAGTTCCAGGGATTAGGCCTGGTTCCCTTGGAGGGACCATTGTTCAATTGTTCAGCATATCACAGGCCACTGGCCCATAAAGATTCACGTCTATTCCACATGCACAATACACATTCACTCCATCTCGTCATCCCAAAGTCTCAATCCATTGCAGCAGCAGATCAAGTCCTGAAACCCATCTACACATCATCAGCTAAAAAGTCCCAAACTGTATCACCTAAATTATCTAAATCAGGTATGGATGAGACTCTGGGTATGATATATCTGGGCCAAAATGCCTCTCTATCTGTGGACCTGTGAACTAGCAAGCATATTCTTTTATACTAAAGTACAGCAATGAGACAGGCATTGGTACCAGTTACAGATGTTCTCATTCCAAAAGGGAGAGAATGGAAGGAAGAGAGGAGTTAAGAGTCCCAATTTTGAAATCTAATAGGGTAAATATTATTAGGTTTCAAGGCTTAGGAATAATCTGTCCAGGGCTTCAGCCTCTGGGCCATCAGTTCCACCCTCTAGGGTAGTCCATCTATTTTTTTTTTAAAGAGAAGCATATGTTTGCAGCTGGGGACATCAACAAGCTATGATGCCAGGTTCAAATGTCGAAGTCTTCATTGAGCAACAGGAGATATAGCTGCTCTCAAAAGCTGTATCAGCAGTGCCAACCTTCCACAATGTTTTGCAAAGTAAGTTTGAATATGGGGACTGGTTATAATTCCTCTGGAAATCCTGCTAGTTCAATAGGCCACTTATTGGAATGGCACCCAGCAGTTTACCAAGGGGTGAAGTATTCAGGCTGAAGAGACAGGCCAGCTTGAATTGGGATCTTGTCTTTGTCATTTACTGGCCATTTACCACTTTTTTTGTTTTGTTTTAAGCTTCAGATCCATTTATAAAAGGGAAAAGCTCATACCTACCTTATAGGATTATTGTAAAGATTTAACTAGGAAAAAATGTTAGGCATATAGAAAGTGTTCACTAAAATAGCCCTGAGAATCAATAGTGTGCTAATCTGAAGCCCTGTCAACACATTTCAGCAAATATTCTAGTCTTTGCAGCATCATACAAGATGCTGAACAGTTTCAAGAATTCTTTACAGTCCAGAAAATAGCTATATTCTCATATCTTTATAATATTTAAAGAGTTGTCACAGTAGACTGTCTTCTTAAATGCAGTCTTACTGAGGTATAAAACATAATACTAGTTTGGCACTTGAGGAGGAAATAGTAGGTTAAAAAGCATTATTGTTCCTCCTAAATTTGCATATATGAGTGGTCTATCAGAAGAAGAAGAAGAAGAAGAAGAAGAAGAAGAAGAAGAAGAAGAAGAAGAAGAAGAAGAAGAAGAGGACAGATGGGGTAGGCTTAGCCATGCAGTATTCCTAAGGTTGGAGACCACGAGGGAGCTGAGGCACAGGCAAGCCCTCACACCTGCCAAAGTGATTGTCAGGCAACAGAGGAAGTGATTTAATGGTTGCATAGAGATATGTCTGCTGACAGAGTCTTTATTATGAATGCACAGAGACAAAATGGCATTGAAGAGCTTCAAATCAGTGTATCTTGTTTGTGGTTCCTCTGGTATCAATATATATTTTTGGTTCTAGCGATATCATTAATTATATGTTTTTTTTTTTTAAAGATTTTATTTATTTGACAGAGAGAAATGCAGCCAGAGAGGGAACACAAGCAGGGGGAGTGAGAAAGGGAGAAGCAGGCCTCCTGCCGAGCAGGGAGCCCGACGTGGGACTCGATCCCCGGTCTCCGGGATCATGACCTGAGCCGAAGGCAGTCGCTCAACCAACTGAGCCACCCAGGCGCCCCTAATTATATGGTTTTTGCAAGGCCAGCAGCACTTGAGACCTTAAAACCTGTGGTCTGGATCATTAAGGGGACCTTTGGTAACCCCAACAAAAGAATGAGAACAACCCTGTTTTTTAAATGAGTAACTCATGTAGTTATATTACATAAACCTAACCAATATTTTCCCTTGGACTTTACTCCCAGAATTGGCTCAATTATTAATGGTTTACCAGCAGTGAATTCTGTACACAGAGACCTTCAAAGCTAGCTCACTATCTCATTTATTTCTCAAGTGAGCAAGGAACTTAGTTTCCAATGTATTCCCAATGCTGTGTTTTGTAGAGTCTAAGCTAAAAGGGTTTATAACTGCATAGAATCTGATTTGGGGGCCTGTTCTTCAACAGTGTGTTCTCACATACTTCAAACCTCACTTCCTGGTCTGCTGCAGTGTTGTCCTACTCACCGAGAATTTCCACAGGCCCCCAATGTCTTCACTCCTCTCAAAGCAGGTGGGCTCCAGTCCCTCTTCCAGACAGCTTCTGATGGAGGCTAAGCCACTGACGCCAGCTCCAACAATGGCCACTCTCTTCCCCATGGCTGCCTGTGCAAAGGCCCAAAGAACATTACTAGCAACAGTATTGCTAAAAACTATCTCTTTTTTGTGTGTGTGTCACTCTTTGACTTAAATTAGAAATTTTGGGGTCACCTGGGTGTCTCAGTTGACTAAGGGTCCAACTCATGATTTTGGTTTAGGTCATGATTCAATGGGTTGTGGGATTGAGCTCTGTGCTCAGAGGGGAATCTGCTTGAGATTCTCTCTCTCTCTCTCTGTCTCTCTCTCTCTTCCTTTGCCCCTCCCCCAACTGGAGCTCTCCCCCTCTCTCTCTCAAGTAAATAAATAAATCTTTAAAAATACTTTATTAAAAAAACATTTTATTTTTTCACAAAGAAAGCAATATTAAAAAATAGTTTAGAACTCTTTTTACTAACCTAACTACATTTTGCATTTCTCTCTGATTTCTAAAGGAAATGTTTTGTTCCAAAAAAAGAAGTACTTCGTTTTTAGTCAACTTCCCCAAGTTGAGAGACTGATGGTCTAGCATATGTATTTATCTTTTTTGCTTTTGGCCTTTTATCATTGATTTTTCTACTAGAGAGAGTGAACATGAGAAAGAAAAGGAGATTCACAACTAAAACAAATATGCACACACCAATACCCACAAACATATATGTGTAATATGAATTAAGAAACAAATATGCATGTGTATGTGCACATACACATTTATTTCTTCTTTCTCTTTGACATAAGACTCAATGCAGAACAAGGTCAGGGCATGACTACATTTCAGTATATGATGTAATCACTCCATTCTTCCCCTACAATCTTCTTCACCTTCTCAATTAAAAAGAAAAGTCAAGTCTCTTATCTAAATACTTTTCACTATCTGCCACCCTCACATCCATTCTTTCTTAAAAATTAGATTTCCTAATCTTTTCCTGTTTCTGACGCTATCTTTAGGACTTACTATTACTACTATTATTTTTTCTTTTTAGACAAAACCACATAGATACACAGTGAAATAGACTTAGATGACAAGAACACGTCCCTTACTTCTCAGGAAAAAGAACTACCTGAATTACATGTTGTTCTCATTCTGACCACATTTGGTGGAACTATAGATTCCCTTCCCCCTTTACCCATCTCCCCTCCTCCCTCTCAACCCAACATAATATCATCCTTTTCCCCTTTTCTACCTTTTTCTTTATCTTCCCTTCTGTATGTTTAAGTCCTGTCCCAGTCCTTTGGGCAGTTAGGAAGGAAAATCCCTGAGACAGCACTGGAAATTATTGGAGGAACTGCTTTTATTTATTTTGTATTTATTTTTTTAATTTGGGGGAGGAACGCTTTTAAAGGGGAACTCACTCCCTGGTCTTCTCACAAGTGAGCCCACACCACCAGCTCCCCAGATAGGCCAGGCTCTGTCCAGTCTCCTGGCTACCAGGTGCCTGCTTTCCCTTTAGTCAAGGTAAACACGATCCACTGCTTACACTTCTGGGTACTTGGCCAGGGTGTCAGGCAGTTTTTCCCAGTTGACTTCAGTTTTCTGCTCTATTTTATTGAGTGCTATTTTGAAGTTTACCTTATTTTACTCAGTCCTAATTTTGGGGAGGTATCTCCTAGTAGCCCCCCAATACTGTAGAAATCTAGCTACTTAATTGACACATCCCTACAGTGAAAATGGGTTTTCTATATTCCTTCCTCCTGTTCTCTCTTTTGACTTTTGTGGTCAAAGGCCTGGATTTCGCAGATTGGTGTTTCTTTGATTTTGGGGACAGTGTGCTATCATGGAAAAGATCAAATTTAATAAAGTGATCCATTACTACCAGGTAAATTTATGTTGCTGATTGTACTAAACAAGCTGCACCAACTCCCAGTCCTAAAAAACAGTGAAACTTCTAAAAATTCATTCCCTATCAAGCATATTTTTAAATCACTTAGAATTATAACACTTCAATTTTTCTACCCAGTTAATCCCTTCATTAAGCTGGTGATACTTAACATAAACTGGCATATATTTAATTTTGGAGGAACTGCTTTTTTATGTCTTTTGGAGATGGTAGTGTTCATTTGTAAAGTAAATGTAGTTAAGTGAAGAGACAAGACGTCAGATCTTCATTCTATCAGATGTTGAGCAAGTCATTTAACCTTTCTCATTCTTGGTTCTTTCATTAAAGAAATAGAAATACTACGCTACCACCATTTGTCTTCCTCATTTATTGCAAGGATTATGGGATATTTATGTGTATATGTATTTTTATCTTTATACATATATATACAAAAGTCATGTAGGTAGCAATTACCAAATGGTAAATGTGGGGTATAGGTAAGATTTCTTTTTAAAATCACAGTGTTCACTAAATTTTCTAGGGCTCCAATTCAGACCACATGATTTTATATCCTCTTGTTTTCCATAGAGCTCTTTTTAGTTTTAATGCTGTGTCCAATTCCATCTTGGCCTCTGATATTGTTTTCTTTCTCTAACAGGTGAAAAAGGCCACTCTTCTCCTCTCTGCCCTTTTCAAGAGAATATTCCATCTGTGGCAGACACATTTACTGACCATGGTTCCTCTCCTGGGCATCTCAGCCCAGCTTTTCCTTGCTGTAGCTTTCTGCAAAAGTCTTTCTCATCTTCAGAATCTCAACTGCCCAGGCCACTCCCTGCTTCATTGCCCCCTCTTTTCCAAACATTCTATCCCTTCCTCTTCTCTGGATTGGGCCAGTTAGAGAGAACGTTTGGTAGAGCACTTTAGCTCAGAGAGTATGGCACTCCTCAGAGGCACATAAGGTGTATCCCAAGCTTACACTTAATTCCCGGCCACATTCCATATGCAGTATCTTTGACTGCTGTTCTAGACCCTGTAGCTTCAGGTTTCCAGGCAGAATTTGAATGTGAGTGCTTCAGTGAACAGGACTGACAACTGAGACTTCTGAAGAAATATTTGAGTTAAGCACCAAGACTATACCAGTTCAGTCTCTTTTCTCTATTCCTTGACTTGTTCAGTCCCCATAACTGCATAGAAGAGGTGCCTATACAAGTTTGTAAAGAGATCATCATTTTGTATGTCTTCAGGGAGATTTGGTACCTGATGCCTCCTTTCCTCTCCGACATGCCTAGGTCTGGATCAACAAAATTTTTCTGCAAAGGGTCAGATAGATCAGCTTTGGGGCCATAGTCTCTGCTGCAACTGCTTCACTCTGCCACTGTAGTCCAAAACAGTCGTAGACAATATGTAGATCAGTGGGTGAGGATGTATTCTAATGAAATTTATTTATAGACCCTGAAATCTGAATTTCATATAATTTTCATGTTATGGAATATTAACTTTTTGATTTTTTTCCCAAACCATTTGAAACTGTAAAAGTCATTCTTGGCTTGCAAGTCATACAAAAACAAATGGGACAAGATTTGGCCACAGGTTTACCCCTTCCCTCCAAGACCCTCAGTTTGTTTCTGAGTCCAAAGTCTCTCGTGTTTCATCTCCCTCCCTGATTTAGCCCACTTCCCATTTCCTTTCCTTCTCCTCTGTCCTCCATGTTACTCCTTATGCTCCATAAGTAAGTGAAATCATGTGATACTTGACTTTCTCTGCTTGGCTCATTTCACTCAGCATAATCTCCTCCAATCCAGTCCACGTTGCTACAAAAGTTGGGTATTCATCCTTTCTGATGGAGGTGTAATATTCCATTGTATATATGGACCATATCTTCTTTATTCATTCATCTGTTGAAGAACATCCCGGCTTTTTCCACAATTTGGCGATTGCGGCCATTGCTGCGATGAACATTGGGGTACATATGGCCCTTCTTTTCACTACATCTGTGTCTTTGGGGTAAATGCCCAGTAGTGCAATTGCAGGGTCATATGGTAGCTCTATTTTTAATTTTTTAAGGAATTGCCACACTGTTTTCCAAAGTGGCTGCACCAACTTGCATTCCCACCAACAGTGTAACAGGTTCTCCTTTCTCCACAGCCTCTCCAACACTTGTTGTTTCCTGTCCTGTTAATTTTGGCCATTCTGACTTGTGTAAGGTGGTATCTCAATATGGTTTTATTTTGAATTTCTCTGATAGCTAGTAGCACTGGGTATTCTTATTTAAACATATTTGAATTAGGGGTGCCTGGGTGTCTCAGTTGGTTAAGCACTTGCCTTTGGCTCAGGTCATGATTTTGGGGGCCCTGTGTGAGGCTCCCTGCTCAGTGGGGAGTCTGCTTTTCCCTCTGCCCCTCTCCCCACTGTGCTTGCTCACTTGCTTCAAATAAATATATAAAATCTTAAAAAAACATATGAATTAATTGAAGAGCAAAGCATTTATGTTTCTAGATTTGTTTAGATCTGAGTCAGAGTGTTGTTAAAAAACAAATGTATAAATTTTTTTTCTTAAATAAATCTTTGACACTTTACCTACATGGAAAAGCACATCTCACAGATGGTAAGTTATCTGACTTATCCTGAGGAGGAAACCAAGATGACTTGGGTCCAGCACCTGGCCTAAGTGTGTTTGCAGTCACAGGTGGTCAGAATTAAGGAAGAGTATCCTATCTGATACATCAAGAAGTGAAGGGAATCAAGTCAAAACTCTCTTAAAATCAAATAGATGAGCACAACCAAGCCAAGATGACTCACCAGTCCAAAAGGCAGGAAGGGGATCCCAACAGAAGAAAAATCAACAATTTGGAGTTAGATGCAAATAAAACAAAAACAGAAAATGGGCAAAGGGAGAAGTTCTTGGGAATTAATACTACTGAAGAAAATGTCTACATATTACTTTTATTAGTAATTTGTGTATGGTACTCAAGTGTACTGTTCAGGTTAAACTATACCAGGTGTAATACCAGTGTTACAAGTATAGTTAATCTTTGAACAATGTGGGGGCCACAGGCACTGACCCCTTGGGCAGTTGAAGATCTGAGAGTAATTTTTAATTCCCTAATATAATATGACTCACATTATTCCTATATATCTAAAAACCCTTTTTCCTGAATAATATACAATGTGTGAAATTATTCCAAACCCCTAAATAAGATTATATTCTTCTGTGTGGCTGAAGAATCAGAATAGATGTTGATATAAAATTGCGTTGCCTCCTCCTTCAGAATCAGAGGAAGTGACACTTATGGTGTGTTAATAGTATAGTAATCCTAGGGGCTAGTACTGGAAATGTAAGTAATAACATTACGTTGATAATTAGGACACAACAAACAAATAGTGGTGTTCAGTATTAAGACACAGTTGGTGGTTTTATATTGGTAATTGTAGCAATAAAATTGATTGCACCTAAAATTGAGGAGGAACCTGCTAAATGTAATGAAAAGATAGTGAAATATACAGAAGCTTTCATGTGGACTAAATTACTGGCTAAGGGCAGACATACTGTTGATTCTGTTTCCAGCACCTCTTCAATTATGGGTTAGGCAAGTAGACCCAAGAAGGATGGTAAAAGAAGTAAAAGTTTAAAAAAAAAAAAGAAGTAAAAGTTTATGTTGTTTATTTGAAGAAACGCAGTATCAGAGGCTATAGTTATTAATGGTATTAATCAATTGCCAAAGCGCCCAATTATAGCAGATTATTACTATTGGAAAGATTATTATGAACATGGGAACAATAACAATTGTGTTATAAATTTTATCATTTCTTTTTAAAAAAAGAGATTTGATTTGAGTAAATTTTATCATTTCTTTTTTTTTTTTTTTAAGATTTATTTATTTGACAAAGAGAAACACAGCCAGAGAGGGAACACAAGCAGAGGGACTGAAAGAGGGAGAAGCAGGCCTCCCACCGAGCAGGGAGCCCGATGTGGGACTCAATCCCCGGTCTCCGGGATCATGACCTGAGCTGAAGGCAGTCGCTTAACCAACTGAGCCACACAGGCACCCCAAATTTTATCATTTCTTAATAAAGCTCCAGGTTGACCTAATTCAGCATGAATAAGAAGACTTAAGGAGGTTCCTACAGTTCGGTTCAAGCACCCTGTAAATGAGATGTGTCAATATCTTTAGGGTTTGTTAATAGTAGGTGGTTTATGAAAATAGATGAAGTGGCTGAGTAAGCATTAGACTAAATCTAAAAATAGAGATTTAATCCTGTTTTTACCAAGTCCTGTGGTGAGTAACAGATTGAACAGCAAATTCAAAAAAGAGCTTCGATTCTGTCAGACTTGCCCCCATCTTTCTCCCTTAAATCCTGAAAAAGACTGCAGCCAATTGACTGGAGTATTTAATAAAGATTTAGCTTAATTCAAGTGTTTAATTTGCATTTAGTTGATGTAGACTAGCCCACAATCTGTATTTCAGGAACAAAGAGCTTTAAAGGTGTTCAGTTTACGTTAACTTAAATTCCTAGTCCAGGACTAATAATTTTGGTGTTAGGGGAAGGACTAATATTGATATAATATTGAATGAATGTAAAAAAATTACTTAGCTTATTTTTTTTTAAGATTTTATTTATTTATTTGACAGAGAGAGATCACAAGAAGGCAGAGACGCAGGCAGAGAGAGAGGAGGAAGCAGGCTCCCTGCTGAGCAGAGAGCCCGATGTGGTAAATGATCCCAGAACCCTGAGATCATGACCTGAGCAGAAGGCAGAGGCTTTAACCAGCTGAGCCACCTAGGCACCCAGCTTATGTTTGCCAATTGTAATTTTACTTCTGTTATTAATTGAAGGAAATAGTGGTGATATAAAATAATTTAATTGTTTGTAGAACAACAGATTAAGTAGGGCTGCAATAGCTTTAATGTTGGTATAATAATGCTGCTAGTTTTGGAGAATTATTCATTTGGGTAAAAAAAAAAACCCTGTGAGTGTTGGGAGGCTGCCTAGAGATAATGTAATCAGAAAAATCATAGTAGTAATTAAAGGTAATTTATTTCATGTGTATGGAAGTTTTGTGGCAGATGACTGTAAATAAATATTACAAACATGGTAAATGTTAATATAATGTAAATGAATAGATTTAGAGCTATGATGCTTGGTTTATAAATCATGGCCAATTGGTGAATAGGCTAGAATTTTTATAGTTGTGTTTGGTTAGCTCTCCTCATTTTCCTAACTGTAAATGATACTATAGCAATAATTAATATTTTAGATTAATTGATGGTGAAATTCATATAAAGCTGATAGTGAAATTTGATATAAAACTGGTATGTAAGTTTTTGTCATACCAATAAAAGTGATCATTAATGGAATGTCTTGTGTACCTTCTGGTACGCAAAGGTAGAATGAGGAAAATTCAGGTTTTATTAAAAATTCAGCTTTTGTAAAGGTTACTGTAATAATAAAGGGTGCTGTTGGGTTAAAAATTTTGGTAATTGTTCATTGACCAGAAAATATTAATTTAATGATGATAACTATTATGAAAAGTACAGATGTGGTGGGGAAATATTTAATGGGTCATGGATTACAATTTTTAAAAAAGATTTTATTTATTTATTTGACAGAGAGATACACAACGAGAGAGGAAACACAAGCAGGGGAGAGGGGGAGGGAAAAGCAAACTTCCCGCTGAGAAGGGAGCCTGATATGGGGCTCTATCCCAGGACTCTGGGATCATGACCTAAGCTTAACATCTGAGCCACCCAGGCACGCATGGATTACAATTTTTAATTAAAATTAGAATACAGTTTATTACATTTATCTTGAAACCAATTCAGATTATTAATTAGTGTGAGCGTAACATAATGATTATGGCACTTGTAATAATGGTAAGTGACATAATAATAAAGATAAAAGGATTTATTAGTATGGAAAGAATAAAACCATTTTGGAGGTATTGGCCCATTCGTTTATTTAACTGACCTTAACATGGTGTGATATGGTAACATGGAGATTTTTGAATTCTTAGGATTAGGCTTACTCCCTGTAATTCTAGAAATAAGAGGGTTTAAGTCTCTATTATTTATTCTATCAAAGTAATCCTTTTATCAGATATGTTTTTAGTGTTTGTGGCAGGATACTTGCGTTAGTAATGGGAACTGATACATTTCATATGCATAATGTTAGCATTAGTGATAAATTTTTTTCATAAGAGATATGTAAAATGGTCATATCAGCATTGTGCTTATGATGCTTGGATTAAAAAAAATAGAAGAAGAGTTTTTTTTTTCTTTTTAAAGATTTTTAATTTATTTGGCAGAGAGAAACACAGCCAGAGAGGGAACACAAGCAGGGGGAGTGAGAGAGGGAGAAGCAGGCCTCCTGCTGGGCGGGGAGCCCGATGTGGGACTCAATTCCGGGTCTCCAGGATCATGACCTGAGCCGAAGGCAGTTGCTTAACCAACTGAGCCACCCAGGCGCCCCTTATCCAATAAGTGATAATATGTATTTTGAGTAGTTTGGTCTAAATTTCAATCACTCAAAAGTTATTTTATACTCTGAGATCACTCCAATCAAAATTATTAATCTGCTTAAATTTCTATCATTCCTCCGTGTGGTTAAAATGTTTATATTTAGATTAATTAGAGCTCCATAAGGTCTTCTGATCTTATAATTTCTGCCTATTATAGGAAGGTTAGTTTCACTGACTGAAAGGAAGAGACGGTAAACCTCATGTGATCATTCATATAAGTCCTCACTTGGGAGAACAAATAAGTATGCTACCTTTTCATGGTTAGGATATTGTGGCTGTTTAAACACACATCACTGGGTAGGCAGTGCGTCTAATACTAGAAATGCTAGAGGTGATGTTTTCGGTACATAGGTGGGATTTATGTTTGCAGAGTTCTTTTTACTTTTAAAAATCTTTCTTTAGGTGCATGGTTGTGTCGGATTAACAATTGATTTAATAAATAGTTAATTATTAGATTAAAATTATTTAATTGCTGTCTGCAGTTATCTGATCTGATAGAAACTTGAAATAAGAAATAATTCTTGTTACTAGTATTAACAGTATTCCTTTTGTTAATCGATTATTCCAATCTTATATTAGGAGCTAATTTTTCTTATTGGAATTAAAATAAATTTGTTGAACTTGAATGCTGTCTTAACTAATGGCTGATTTTAAGATAATTGTAGATTTGTAAATATTTACCTGCTAAGGGAGTTTATTTCCTAGGTCTAAAGAGCTGTACCGTTTTAGATTAACATCTAAATTTATGTAGGACTTACTACCTTTTTAGTTAATTTTAAAGTCGAACTAAAAATCTCTCCTGGAGAGTCAGCTATCCCCCAGCTCATCAGGTTTTCACCTGTACTTATAGACATTCTCACTATTTTTCCAGATAGATAAATTTGTTCTTTAAAGCATCTGAAAGTCACTCATCCAGTTTTGGGATATTTGACTTAAGTTTTCTTCGTGAAATTGTTCTAGAGAATTCATTACACAAAAGGTAAAAGGGTAAAATTTTTTCTTTAATATTTTACTTATTTCATCATTCTCTTACAGTATTTTCTCCATGGCACCCATTAAGATTTCTACCCCATATATTCATCTTTGTAAATAAATATCTTATTTCGTTTAAATATAATTGTTAGGTGCAGTTAAGTTCTTGTTGGCTTTAATTCAAAGTGGTCATTTTAGGGGCGCCTGGTTGCTCAGTTGGTTGGGCGTCTGACTGTTGGTTTTGATTTAGGTCATGGTCTCAGGATTGTGAGTGCAGAGTCTGCTTGAGATTCTCTCTCTCTCTCTCACTCTCCACCTCTCCCTTTGCTTGCGTTGTCTCTCAAATAAACAAATAAATAAAATCTTAAAAACAAAAGAAGTGGCCATTTTAAGGTGAAATCTCGGGAGTGTAAGCGAGGTGTTTTATTCATACCTTGGTTTGTGTAAGCACTCTTGTCTCCTCTCACGTGTTAGATAATTATAAATTGTCTTAACTATGAAACTGATATTTGAGGGGGGTGACAGATGGTGTGTGCGTGCCTCCTGGTGTAAGGAAATGAAGCTCTCTGTTCCTCAATCATTACTTACTCTTCCTTAGTCTTCAGTTTCATAAAGGCTTTTGCACGATATTTAATGTTCTCAAAGTAGAATGAGTGGCCCATTTCCTTTCACCGCATAAGCTACACCTTGACCTAATATTTTTATGCTGATATTTATGCCTACTATAATTCCCTTTAGGGGTTAGCTTAAGCAGGTGGTAGATAGTCTGGAGTAGAAAGAGGTAGTGAGGTTTACCTGGGTTTATCAATCCTAGAACATGTTGCCAAGTCCTTTGAGTTTTGAGCTATTGCTAGTAGTATTCTGGTGAATAATTTGTTATATTAATTATTTGGGTATAGTGTTGAACATGGTGGGGCATCTACTCCCAGGTTGGATCTTAGCTATTATGTAACCAGAAATATTAGAGTCACTTTTTTTTAAAGATTTATTTATTTATTTGTGTGTGTGTGTGTGTGTGTGAGAGAGAGAGAGAGAGAGAGAGAGAGAGAGCATGAGAGGGGAGAAGGTCAGAGGGAGAAGCATGTTAGTATAAAAGGCCTGCTACTAAAACCTGGAATAAGCACTGGCTTAGAGGTCATCGTGTTATGCTTTGTTGTTTTGACATATGACGTCTTGGAGTAGTAGCTAAGAGTAGGATGAAACAGATTCGAGCTAAAACATCTTGTGTGCTGAGAGTAAAGGGATTGTGTAAGCATGTCAGATTGTGTTAAATTATCCTACACCTTTTTCCTACTGAGTGAGGTTGCACAATTGAATGACAACCCTAGAGGGTATTGCTGAAAAATACAACGGCTTGTGTATTCATGTGTTTGAGTGTTCTGAAATGGTGCTATGGAGAGAGTGCAGACTGGCGTGGCTGGCTTGCCTGTGGCCATAGCTTGCTGCAGGGCTTCAGTGGAGGCGAGAGCAGTGTCTACTCCACTAGACTTGCAGATCAAATCTACATCTGCCATTTGGTAACAATGATGCATATCTGGTCCCACCAATCTCTAACCCTTCCTAGGAGAGAAGCATGATCTGCTCTGTATTTTGAAGACATTTTGGCTTTGGTTTGTCTTCTAATTGACTTACAAGAGAAGGGATGGATAACTCTTGTGACACTATGTTGTCCTGCCTAGCAATTCTTAATGTGTTTGTATGAAATGACGATGGTCTTTGAAAATTCAGACCAGATCCCCAGTGCTCTTGCAGATGCAGCCCCTTTAGCATGCATATTCTGAAGCTAACATCTCAAGAGGGACACTTTGTACAGGCACTGCTAAGTTAGGCTGAGACAGTCCATTGCATTTTCTGCTACAAACTTAAGAAGTACTCTATATTTTAAGTTTCATATCCAAAGGAGTGTTTCATTTTGCAAGGATGTATTTTTTATGTGTCTTCTATCTGCTTCGTATCTGGGGGTCCTGGATCAGTGATGTAAAATTATATAAAACATTTCCTTTCGTGGATTTATCATTCGTTAACTTAAATCATGATGATAATGATGATGATATAGTGCTCCCATGTTTTCTTATTAAAGAAAAAATATATATACTGTTTGATGTAACAATTTTATTCTTTTTTTCTACCTATCTAGGTCTTCTTTAATTTCTTTCAAGAATTTTTTTACTTTAAATTTATTTTATTTTTTCAGTGTTCCAAGATTCATTGCCCATGCCCCACACCCAGTGCTTCATGCAATATGTGCCCTCAGTACCCACCACCAGGCCCTACCATCCCCCCACCCTCCTCCCTCCAAGTCCCTCAGTTTGTTTCTGTGTCCAAAGTCTCTCATAACAATTTTATTCTTAGATGTCTATCTTACAGAAGTAATATAAGCATGTTTCTATGTATTGCAAATTTATTTCTGTCTTGTTCAAAGTGTCAAAAAACTGAGGATAGGATGGATGCTCTTTGTTAGAGAGCTGGATAAATTATTCCATCCCTTCCATGAGATGTTTTGCAGGTACCAAAAAGTGTGAATTAGAGCTGTAACAGATGGCTTAGAAAAATACCCCATAAAGTATTAGAAAGAAAAAACAAACGCAGCATAGGAAAGTGCCCATAATATGATCCTAACTTCAAAGATAAACAATGATTTTTTTTTATTTATTTGACAGAGAGGGAGAGATCACAAGTAGGCAGAGAGGCAGGCAGAGAGAGAGGAGGAAGCAGGATCCCTGCTGAGCAGAGAGCCTGATGCGGGCCTTGATCTCAGGACCCTGAGATCATTACCTGAGCCGAAGGCAGAGGCTTTAACCCACCCAAGCGCCCTACAATGATTTTTTTTTTTTAATTCTACATATGTATGGACACACACATGCACCATCACTCATGTAATCTGTAACAGACTGTGATTAGGGTGAAAAATATGAATGGACATATACCAAGTTGGTAATATGCTTTATTTTGTGAGGTAATCATGTGAATGAATAAAAGACCTAGGACCAAATCAATCACTTAATCAAAAAAACTTAAAAAATAAAGAAAACTGAGTGAAAATACCATGATTGGGAAAAAAAATTAAATGTTCTAGAACTTAGGAAAAAGATTGTCCATTTCATCCTGGAGCTAGCAAGCAAGTGAAAATTGCAACAGGAGTGTGAAACAAAGTTTGGTTGTGAATCACTGTGATTTTTGACCCTTGGATGAACCGGCGGGAAACTGACTTAGAAGTCAGTGCTAACCACAGGCTCTGAGTCACTGGTCGCTCCACCCAGTGTTCCTTTACAAAAGGGCAGGTCACTGTTCTGCTATCTTAGGAGCAGAAAACTCAAAGGGCTATGATTAAGGGAGCTAAGTGAGGAAGAGCTTTTTTACACAAGTTACAAATAAGTCAGTAGGAAAATGGCAGCACTTACCAGAGCCTTCCTTCCAGAGTAGGAGGCTTAGGGAATAAGGAAGATCACATTTTTTGCTCATTAGAGGGAGATTCCTTGTCTTGGGGGCTTTGATAGATTTTTTTTTTAAGTGGGGGGATTAAAGAACCTTTTGGCCCTATTCAATTTCCCAGATCATATCAGCTGGAACTGTGTTGGTATACAAGGGCCAGAAAATATTTTCCAGGCTAGTTTGGGAACTATGAGGAACTGGGCTAGTACTTTGGGGTTCACACTAGAAAAACTGGCTTTTTCGTTCATACAGTCCACATACTGTACCTGAGAACAATGTGTCAGCCAGAAACCTAGCTAAAGGCAAATAAGAAGCAAAGCAAAAGGCTTACTAGGTCATGTTAACTTGATAGTCATGCCTGCATTTTGAAGCAGTAAAATTTTTAAAATATATTTTCCACTTAGAATCATAGAATTTTAGAACTAGAAAGGACTTTAGGGAATAAAATTCTGATTGGTCAGACTATGACAGTCTGAGCAGGGAAATGCTTCAATGTGTGGGACTAGCCTAGTGATTCCCATGTATTTAGCTCACCTGTTACTTGGTTAGTAAGAACCAGTGATAACTCGCTGGCACTAGGAAAACAGAAAATTGTCCTTGTACATCTAAACATGTTCCTATGTGGAAGTACCATGTTGTGGTTCACTGAGAACCACTTACAGATCAACCTACTTATTTTATTTTTAGACAAAAATGTGAAGGAAATTAATAGATTTATTCAAATTGTAGTTGACAGATTCAACAAAAGTATTTCATAATTTTTACGATGACTCAGGCACTGAGCTAGTTGCTGAAGATACAGAGATTTAGAAGAGACACAGGACAGAGCCTAGCAGAGGAGATGGACACGTAAAAGAAGGTAATTTCACTATTAGACACACACACACACACACACACACACACACACACACACGAGACACTCACACACTACCCAGTGTGTTGAGTTGTATGACGTTAAATAGTCAAAATAGCAAAGAGATAAGGTTTATGGGGCTGGTGGGAATTTAAAACCAAGGAGAATACATATGATGCCTCTCATTTGTAGCTTCAGCTACATTCATAAACAGTTTTCAGTCATTAATCTAGTAAATGAATGCCTATTGTGTGCTAGGTAATGTTCTGAGCATTAAGGATACATTCCCGCATGCAGCTTATATTCAAGTGGTCTTCTCTGTTGCTACATTTCCAGTTGGCCTCTTCAATGACTGCCAACAGTGGTCTGTCTTTAAAATTTAGGATACCATCGGTCTGTTACAATGAGTACTCTTCCATTTCACCATCCCTCCCAAACCGAGCATATCGTCAAGGGGAGACCCAACACTTCCTGGCCCAGGAGTAACGCAGTTGCCACTAAGACAATCATTTAAAAACCAAAACCAAAACCAAAACCAAAACAAAAACAAAACCCCACCAAAAACAAAACACCTTTTGAAGTTGTTTGAGAAAGCTTAAAGTTAATGAGAATGTTACATGTAGTGATGGAAAGTTGCAGTGATGATTACTATACAGAACAGCCTGTAGTGATCGTTATCTATGGGTCAACCAGATGGGTTTGAAGATTATCACCCATTTATTTTTTTGAAACCTCTTATGTTTGTGAACTTGTTTTGCTGCCTTGACTTCTGAAGATGTTAGAAGAGATTCAAATGTTCTTTGATCTTTGCATTGGAGAACAAAAAGTACCCTGTTTAAGCACAGAAGTTAACATTTTCTGGTGGGATAAAAGTCTGTGGGAATGCAATCATGGTTTAATAAGTTATAGCAGAAAAGACTTTGTCTTGTAGGAAACAGGACATGCTTTGCTTATCTAATATAGACTTGACCAAATCTGTGGCATTTTTGCCTGCTTTTGCCTTACCTCTATAAAACTCATATCCAGAAATAGTAAAGCCCACCCTTTGAATTGCTTAAGATTGATTGCCTTGTTTGCTTCAAGAACCTTGTAACCTCCTGCTCTGCACTTAGGCCTCTGCTCTGCATGACGTATGTTACTTTATTACCTAAAGTCTTTGTATTAATAAACAGGAGAGTCTAGGAGCGGCTTGGGGAGTTTATTCTCAGCCTCCCTCTCACCTCTCTTGAGTGATCGGTAGTGTTGAGCCATTATTTCCACAGCCGTGGGTTCTGCGGGTCAGAGCCCAGAAGATAGTAGTCGGAGCCCACAGGTGGTGACCCGGATGTGATCACGTCTGTTGAGATTCCTCCTCGGCAGAATCGACACATTTCAGGAGGAGAAAAAAACCGTCTGCACTTCAGGAGAACTTCATCCCGGTAAGCGACATCAGTACTCCTCTTGGGATGGCTGCCGATGTGTCTAGGATTTAGTGAGAGTCTCTTCTTTTCTAGACTGATATGACTAAGGAACAGCTTCTTTACCTCAGAACTTCACAACAACTTTGAAAAGGGGCCCATTGAACAGTTTCTGAGAATCAACTTGCTAAGCTTCTTCAGACCATGCGTGGAGTCAATCCTTTGTGTCCAGATCAAAGGACAATAGATTTGGACTTGTGGGAACAAGTAGGGAGAAACCTAAAATGAAAACATGAGCAAGGAGAAAAGATCCCCACCTCTGTATTAGTAACCTGGAGCTTAATATATAAGGCTTTATATTTCCTAGATGTTTCCCCTTCCTGAGAGCACAAGGAGGAGGACAAGGGCCCTCCTCCTGCTCTTTCCCTTCTCCCTTCTACTCCACCATTTGCAGAGGACAAGCTCCTTCTTAATTTTTAATGAAATATTTAATGAAAAACAGAAGTAGAAAAACCCTCTATGATGCAATAATTATTTTTCTAAAGATATTATTTATTTGAAAGAGCAAGAGAAAGAACATACACGAGTATGGGGGAGGGGCAAATTAAAACTGACAAATGGGCCTAGCTAGCTATCATCCACATTTAAAGATTTCTGTCAAAATTGGGATGTTTGAAACACCACCAGTATCATCTATAATCCTACGGGACAGGCCATCATAGAACGCACCCACGCCATACTAAAAACGATGTTAAAAAAAAAAACAAAAAAGGGAGACCTATAATATGTGTGATACCTATAATACGGGATGCATTTCTGAAGACATTATATACTTGAATTTTTTTGAATTGCGATTCACATGACCTCACTGATATTTTAAATCTTCCCCTGAAACCTCTATATGGGCAAAGGTTTGGTTGAAGAACATCACCCAAGAGGGTAACTCCTGGAATGGACCCTATGAATTGATTACTTGGGGGCGAAGCTATGCTTGTGTTCTTCTCTTCACAGGACCACTTGGGGGCGCCAGTCTATTTTGTCAAACCTTAACCATGAGATGGAGGGAAGACCCCTTAAGCCCATTCCCCGAAATGGCCAATTATTCTCTTCAAAGACATCAACAGAAACCCTGCCCAGAAACAACCAAAGCGGCTGATGTGACCTGGGGACAACTAAAAAAACTTGATCAACAGGCCAGTGAAGTCATGCAGCGGGTCAGAGCTCCACCCACCCCAGAAAACAGATTTTTAGCATACTTAGCTGTGGTATCACAGAACTCAGCCAAGGTAATAATGATCTTGTTCCTTTCTCTTGTTTGTGTCACTTCAGCTCAGCTTCATCTATACTGGACACACATTTCAACTCCCCTCTTTTTAGACCCATCTCATGTTGGGATGCTGAGCCTCCTTTGAGCAACAATGACACCCAGTGGACGGGGTAGGGGGGGCACTTGGCTCCCACTCAAAGGACCCATTTCAGAACAACTTGATTGACTGGGTTTAAATAATTCTATTTCCTTTGTTGTCACTCCCCCATTTTTTTTTTTGACCAGTTTTTTTCACCACTGATGACATGTGAGGTTGTTTAAAAGTTAAGTCTCGAACTTATTTGCATTACCTAAACGTATATTTAAAGACCACAATGCTAATCTTACATTTATTTTCATTGCAGTTATAGACTCTGGAACCCCTTCCAACCATTCTATCTGCCCCGTCCCAGCCCATACACCATTCTCAAATGACTCAGTTCTGGTCTAATAGCCAGTTTGTCTCCTGGAAGTCCTGTAGATCTTATGCCCATGAGAAGCCCCTCTTCCATAATTATACTCTTTTTGATTGGGGCCCACAAGGATATTTGTCCTCTTTAGGAAAGAAAATACAACTTTTAGAACCCAACAATACCACCCACCATCCATTGGACTGATGGGGAACTTTCTGGTTCTATCCTAAGGGTCACCACTGGCTTTATACATAACCCTTGGCACTTCACTTTATGGCATATTGCCCTCCCTTTTCTTCCCTGAAATGTTTCCCATGGCCACTATAATAACAATAGTGGGAAGTTTACAGTTAACCTCACCTCCAATATTTCTGATCACATTTTGTTTTGCACTCCACACCCTTATGTTTTTCTAATGCGCATCCATGAGGTAAGTATCATCTTTGATGGCAATTTTTATGTGCTCAGTATTCAGACTCCTGCACGGTATATCTCCTGCGTCAGACACTTGAATATTACAAAATTAAATATCTCTTATATTATCATGTTAAAACATCAACCTCAAGTATGGTTACCAGTGAATTTCACATGCCCTTGGGAAGGATCTAATGGCCTTGCCGGGCTAACTTAGACCATTTCTAAATGGAGATCCAGACGATTTATTGGATGGCTTATTGCTTTCCTCATCAATAATTATTTTAGCTACTGCCTCAGTTGCCACTGTTTCCTTACAAAATCTATACACAAGGCAAATGTCATGTGTCTAGATAGTGTGTTTCATATTATAATTAATATAACACATTCTATGATAGCCCAGACCTAACTAGATAATGGCATAACGCAAAGATTACAAGCAGTTGAAGCAACCTGTGAGTGGTTGGGAGATAGACAACAGACTCTTCTTATCAGACAAGTTATTTAATGCAATTGACAGCATGAAAAATATGTGTCACCTTCTTGCCTGACAACCAATCTCAACATTCTTGGGAGTTAATAAAACGACACTTGCAAGGAGCCTTATTCTCCAACTTGCAATTCAGTTGATACTTCGTCTTCCCAGTTGCATCAACAATTACTTAACATACAAGAAGAGACTCAAAAAAATATTAAACAGGAATTGTCGAGTAACAGAAAATGGTTAAACCCACTAACTGGTTCCATGGCATCAATTTACATGTATGGAGTATCGGAGCATTATGTTTGTTAAGCATTTTTGTTTTCTCCATAGTCTTGAAGCTGTTTTTTTCTGCCCTGACTGCCTCAAGATGCCAAAATCAACAGATGATAGCACTGCTTCAATCAAGGGCTCCAGATGAATCAATAAACAAAGAAGGGGGATATATGGGGAGACAATCATGGGTTAATAAGTTATGGGCCCTCATATCATAGCAGAAAACTGCTGCCTTGGGAACTTTGCTTATCTAGTACAGGATTGACGGAATTTGTGGGATTCTTATGCTAGTCTGCTTTTGCCTTGCCTCTAGAAAACTCATATCCGGAAATAATAAAGCCTACCCTTTTAATTGCTTAAGATTGATTGCCTTGTTTGCTTCAAGAACCTTGTAACCTCCTGCTCTGCACTTAGGCCTCTGCTCCGCATGATATATGTTACTTTATTGCCTAAAGTCTTTGTATTAATAAACATGAGCGTCTAGGAGCCGCTCCCTCTCACCGCTCTTGAGTGATTCGTAGCGTCGGGTCATTGCTTCTGCCACTGTGGGTTTTTCTGGTCGAAGCCCACAAGATAGTGGTTGAAACCCACAAAAGTCAAAGTTGTTAGATGATGGCTAATTAATTAATTTGTTCAGTTAGCCAACATATAATACATCATTAGTTTTTGATGTAGTGTTCAACTATTCATTAGTTGCGTGTAGCACCCAGTGCTCATTACAACATATGCCCTCCTAAATACCATATGATGGCTGTTTTATAGTAAAATGATGTTTTTCTTTTCATTCCAAGGGCTTCCTTAGGCTTGAAGAAGTACCCACTTATTTTGACATCTCAAGTTTCATTGTACTATATCTACTGTCAAAAGAAAATTCAGAGAGATTTACCTGATATGAATATTTTATTGCATGAGAAACAAAATAGTCTTGAAGGGAGACTTCAAACCCAAAAGTGATATGAAATTCAGAGGCATTACATTACAGGGTGACTCACAAAGTGAAGATGGGGAAGTTGTTTAATCTCTACAATCTTTATGATGATGATGATAGTGATTATTACAGTAGAAGTTTCCAGATGGCTGGGGATTGGTTAGAAGTGATTATCTTTGTATCATTTTAGGAAGAGGACACATTTAATTTATGATTTTTAGAGGTATTTATGAGAAATAATCCAAGTTAAATTGCACTTACACCTATGAATTAAGCTAGATTAAGTTTTGCTTAAGTGGTTTAACTGGTTTTGTCTGCTCAGGGATCTTCAAGCCTGATCTCCATCTTATTTTATTTTGACACTATCATGCTTTAGTTACTATTATCATTGTAATTGCATAATGATATTTCATTTCCAAAAATAGATGACAGATTTTTCAGAGTGTAGGAGTCATGTTTTCTATCCTTCCTTGGATTTTTCTCAGCACAATTCTTAACACAATGCCCAATGCATACACATATTCTTACCGGATTATTTATTCAATGGTCTGAAGTTTTAGATATAGGGCCCAACTTTAGAATCAGGAGCCTAGTACAGCAGAAGAGGCTATAAACTTTAGCAGTCTTCCTTGCAGTCAAGCCTATATAAAGTTATGAAATGTTGACAAATATTGTTGTGCTGCTTCTCACTGTCCTTCACCTTCTTGATAATATCAACCACTGAGACATCTTTGCTAAGGGCTTTGATCAGACCATGGGGGGAAAAGAAGTTCGGTAAGAGAAATATTTTCTTCCCAATCAGAGATTTTGTATTTCTGGGAAATAAATCAATCTTTATAATAAAAAGCAACCATTTATAAATTTTGGATTTATAATAAGAAATATATGTTTGGTCTTCATCCTCATTCCTGGTACAGGGTTCTTAAAACCCTGGAATTTGTTAAATAATGAGAGTGGTAAAGGTATCTTTTGTTAGTAGGGAAATGACTTTGGTTCCCCCAGGTCACCTAAGAATGGTAGGGAGTTGCAAGAGGAGCCAACCATGGTGCTTAAGAGTGTTGGAACTTTCAGCCTTATCCGCCTTCCTTTTTGGAAGGGAGATGGCTTGGATGTTCCTATCAAATGCCAGTGACTTAATGAATTCATGATTCCATAAAAACCCAAAAGGACTGGGTTGGGGGGTTTCTGGATTAGTGAACAAGTGGATGTTTGTGAAGAGTGGCATGGAAGCTCCATACCTTATCCCCATACCTTGCCCTATGCATCTCTTCCATCTGGATATTCCTGAGTTATATCCTTTTATAATAAACTGGTCATTTAGGATCTCAAATATTTCTTTCAGTTCTGTGAGCATGCTCTAGAAAATATATTGAGCCCAAGGAAGGAGTCATGGGAATCTCCAAGCTATAGCCAGTCAGACAGTCACAGAACCTTGTCCTTGGCCTCTGAAGTGGAGGTGAGTTCTGGCTACTTTGGTCAGCTCCTTAGTAGGGAGCACATTCATATAAATACCCTGCTTCATGTCTTCTAGGGTAGTGCTACTTATATTTATTCTTAACTTAGCTACAAGTGAGACAGCAGTCTTGTAGGACTGAACTCTTAACCTGTTGGAATCTGATGCCATCTCTGGGTAGATAGTGTCAAAATTGAGTTGAATTGTAGCACACCCAGCGGGTGTGCAGAGAATTGCTTGATGGTGTAGGGGGATTCCCCTTTGCCCCTGCCAAATGTGGGAATTACTGTCAGAGCCATAATATTAGTAAGAATAAGATGAATGAATAAACATTAGGCAACATTGATGCATAGTCTCCACAATGAAAGTCAAAGTTACCAAACGGCAAACTTGTTAGTCTTTTTAATGGTGTGTCAAACCAAAGAATTGCGCAAAGACTCATATATATATATATATATATATATATATATATATATATATATATATATATATATGCTGATATGCTGAAAGTCTAGATAGAAATCTACCTGGCACCAAGTTTCAACTTCCTCAGTCCTCAGAGCCAGGAATAAGACTAAGAGATACCTGTGGGTAATATGATGTTGCATAAGATGTGGGCAGAAAAGAGAATGAGGACAAAGAGGAAGAAAGTGATGAAGAGTAATTTAGAATCAGACAGATCTGGTCTGAAACTCAGCTGGAGCATGTATTGGCTGCATAAACTTGAGAAAGTTATTTCATTTCTAAATCTTTTTTTTCAAGCAGTAAAGCAGGGATGTAGATTATTGCAGAAGGTGGCCACAGGGAGAAATGGGGTGATGTATATGAAACAGCAGCATATGTTACTTGGCAGGGAGTATTTTTGCATACATACTCATTTAGCAGCAAAGTACAATCATTCTGAAAGAAAGCACAGTTGGTAGGGAAAATATAGGCACAAAATATATACCCTTCTGTTTAAGAGAAGCTTTCTTAGGTTAAGACAGGCATGTTGTAGCTCTTAGTAGAAGTAAGCAAGTAGCTTGAGAAATCAAGTGGTGAATCACTAAAAGTGGCTTTTATTTAATCACTAACCCAAACCTAATCTTGTTTTACCCTCATATGTGCATTTGAGTATTAAAGATTCTTAAACATCAGTGAACACCAAGATGAACTTGAATGGATTAAGAATCAACATAAAACAGATTCCCTTGACCAAGCTTCATCCCAAGCCCAAGCCTACTGGCTCAGAAACGAAGGGCGAAATCCAAGAATTAATCACTTCCTTTGTAATACCTCACCTCACCCACTAGCTCTGAAAGGTAAAAAAGCATGAGAACTGCCGAGTTGAAGAATCGGAAAAGTCCAGCATAGAAACTTGACCAGACCATGCTAGATTGGCTACCCTTGGTTACACAAGCTACAAGTTCTGGCTACTTTGATCAGCTCCTTAGTAGGGAGCTCATTCATATAAATACCCTGCTTCATGTCTTCTAGGGTAGTGCTACTTAACTTATTCTTAATTTATTCTTAACTTAGCTACAGGGAAGGCCATCTGGTTCTTATTACAAAACGTGGGTTTGAGATACTCTTAAATTCTTATGTGACTTGCATAAAGTCTAGAATAAAAAAAAACTGCTTCTTATATCTCCTGGGTGTTTGACCTTGGGTAAATTACTTAACGTGTATGAGCTTTACATTTCTCTTTCATAGAATGGGGATATTAATAGTAACAACTTGATAGAATTATGTTACAGTAGTAAATTCCTACATTACATGACTATTTTCTCTTCTAATCAAGATTCTGAAGGCTCAAATAGACAAAACTCAGGGCAACAGCTTTAGTTCTATAATGTTGCCATCTAGAAAGCTTAAACTATAAAACTATCCAGTACAGAGCCTGGCATAAAAGGGTTCATAGACATACCATTGCTGGGCACCTGGGTGGCTCAGAGGGTTAAGCCTCTGCTTTTGGCTCAGGTCATGATCCCAGGGTTCTGGGATCAAGTCCTACATCAGGCTTTCTGCTCAGCGGGGAGCCTGCTTCTCCCTCGTTCTCTGCCTACCCTCTCTGCCTGTGATCTCTCTCTCCGTCAAATAAATAAATAAAATCTTTAGAAAAAAAAAAAGAAATACCATTGCTTTCTCTAAGTCTTTCCGTACTCATGGCAACTTTTCATGTTCCACCTTGCTTGTTATTTTGCACTATTATTATCTCTTGCATTATTATTTAATTTCCTGTTTGTCTTGTGTTTCCAATTACCCTGTAAACTCTTCAAAGGAAGGAAATACATGTTACACTGGTGATAGTGCCTACCTAGCACAGGACCTTCCTTGAAACAAAAAGTAGTCAATAAAAGTGTCATTAGAAGTAGGACAAAAACACCAAAAAGGAGTGATAGAGAGGAGCGACAGGAGTTTGTGGTGAGCAAAGTTACGTGTTGTCAGATGTAGAGTATTGCTCATGTTATGGATGTTTAATCTCTTCCAATAGTTGGGCTGTGGCTTCTGCAAAGTCCTGTCTTCATCTTTCAAACTTCTTTTATCTAATCATTTAATTTGAATACATATTTGAAAAACATTTAAATAATGGAAATAATCTTAAAAGATAACAGTCCTTCAGGCTGGCTCCTCAGGGAGAGGTCAGGAGAGATTTAAAGAGGCCTTGGTGAGAAAAGGCTGGTGGTTAAGCATGTCTACAGAGGTTTATTGGCATCAAAGGTCATGCTTCCTCCTGGGTTGCATGTCTTGTTAGCATGTTAACTCTCTACCCTTCAGCATGATTCTTAGTATTAAAATGGGGGAGAAAGGGTGAAAGTTCAGTGCTGGGGCCCATCTTGGTGCAGACTGGTTTGGTCTGGTCTTTCAGTCTTTGTAGTCAAGTCCCTGATAAACTGTAGAAATTGCTCAAGCCCGTTTGGAAGCCTGAGTCAACTGAACTTACACATGCTATATGGGCTTTGTCTCCAAACCACTGTAGTAAAGGATCATTATGGATCCACCTGAGTTATGTTTAAAATGGTTTAGGCTAACTGTGGGAGAAGGGGCACCAGGAAGCAAAGCAGTGAGGTCATCTGAGTTTTGGAGGCTGAAACCAAGAGATTTGGCAGCACTGTAAAAGAAACCCAGGTGCAGTTGTGGCCAGGAGGCTGTGCTCTTGAGTTCTCCAACCCATCACACTCCTCATCCTTCGAAACCCTGGTAGCCCCGTGTACTTGCAACTCTGTAATTGGCCTCATGGCTCCCAGAGGTTGAAGGAGGCCAATAACGGCAGTGTTGACTTTTCCACTATGGAGAGGGAGATCTGATTGTCACTGTGGATTTTGAGGATGAGTTCCTCAAGGAATGGTAAACAGAAGACTAACCTGGCAAAGATGATGGCATCAGTGTTTTCCTCCTTGGTGCCATCTTCAAAGGGGCACTACTGTTTCTGTAAATGCCTTCATATTTGACTTTGTAATAATATAGCCTGAGAATGACCTTGGGAAAATCACTACTACTGTAGGAAATTGCTGAGCAAATTTTTTGTTGAAATTAAAGAGGTGATTAGGATTCTAGGATGTGTTGGCTTTTCATTCAGGTTTAAATTGTGCCTTATTCATCTAGCCTTTAAGTACAAATCTTTCACCATGATGTTTAGAAAATGTGTTCTCCTTCCTAAAAAGATGAAATCATGACTTCATAAAAGGGCGGGCATTTGGGCAATATTTCTGGTAGTAGTATGTGTGAGTCACATAGACAAAGCTGCCTCTGTTCTTATGTCAGGTTACAGGCATTGGTGGCACTTGGTGGCATTGTGATGATGATGGGGCAGCCACCAGCAGTGGAAGTTTGAGGAAGCAGAAGAGTCTGCACCTTTAGCAAAGCCCAGAAAGTCGAGTGAGAGATGAAGTCCCAGGAGCATTTGGTGTAAGTTGCTGAGCCTGCTGGGTTCAGCTTCTTGAACTATCTCCTTCAGAGTTAGCCTGGTTGCAGGAAGGTTACCTTCTGTGTGTCTATGCAGAAGAATGGGCTAAATGCTAAATCTATGCTACTTCTGTTGCTATAAATGAAACTGACATAATTTCAGTGTAAAAAGAAAAGTCCCTAGTCAAATATATTATAATTTATTGTCATATTATTTGTAAATTCTTTACTTGTCTTCCTTTAAGTTGCATATATGTCAGTAGGCCAAAGTGCTTGGTGTATGTGGGGAAATCTCTCATGATTTTGACTGTTAGGCATATAATTAGCATAATGTTTTGTAATGAGGAAATCACTAGAGGTCATCATCTCCTTAGATGACAATACAGATTTATAATCTGCAGTCCTTTGGCTCTGTCCTTGGTATCATTCTTCTGTGAGAAGTAATAAAATATCAGATTGTTTGTGTTGATTTCTGGGAAACAAGTGCTTGGGAAAGTGAAAGCATCAGATAAGTATACAATTAATCTCATTTAGTACTATTTTTACTTTCTGACCTTCTTTGGTTCTCAGATCTTTGGTCCTAATCCATTTCTGGCTGTGTTACATAGACTAAAGGCAGAGAGGCTACAGGTACTTAATATAATTCTGTTCCCCATTAGAGTTGCCCTAGAAAGCTAAAGATATCAAAGTAAAACTTCTATCTGGTTCATAATTGATAACTATCTAGATTACAGCAAAAAGTGATAGGCCTTTTCTAGATATTCTATTGGGAGGTTAGAGTCTAGGACTTTGTCTCTTTATCAGTGAACAACCTGATAAGCAAAGACATCAGCACGATGAAAAATAAAAATTACAATGAAGTTCAAATTGGAGAAATATTCATTTAATAGACTTAACTCTCCCCACTAGCTATGTACCTGATCATGAGCAATCATTAGGTTCTCTAGATGTCAGAGTCCTTATTCGTTTCAGTGTAATTCACACTGTGGTTATAAAATGAGATATTATACCTAAGGCCTCTGGACATGGAGAGACCCTAGGGATGGTGCAGTGGCATTAACCTAAGGAGTCTCTGCATGGAGTTCTGGGATCTTTCTATGACCAGGTGTGGAAAAACCATCTGAGCCATCACTTCTGGGTTTTTTAAATGCTCTCTTTATAGGAATGTGACCTTGAACATGACCTTGAACATAAAACAGATTGTGTCCATACTGAAGGGAAATCAATAGATGGAAAGAACTTTTGGAATGAAAAAAGTCAGTAAGAATGTGAACATGTAAGAGATATTGAAGTTGACCTTAGAAAACACTGCCAGATTTTTCATGTTAGCAACACAGATCTGTAATAATGCATAGTGAATGCTTAGAAATGAATCTTTTTTCTTGTTTGAGGAGATAAATTTTGTACTGTGAAAAATAGAAGTGAGTCATAAAATATCACACGTGTGATCTAAAAAGTCCTCCAAGTTGGCAACTAAGCTTTTCTGGTTTCTCCCTCTGCTTCAAATGTAATGATTGAGTTAAATTATATCATGTCTAGAGCTTGAAGCTGATAGCGGTACAAGAGATAAAAAATGATTCAAAAAACTGCATACAAGAAGCCATTAAACAGAAGCATGAAAGATATTTTTACAAGTTTAAGAGAAAACAAAGAGTTGGGGAAAAGCTGAAAAGGAAGGCGAGGCCTGATGGTATGTGCCAAGGACACCTGGAATCCTCTTCCAAATCCTACACACAGTTGGTACCTGGTGTTATAAGCTTCTACCTTGGCCCTAAAAATAGCCCGAGAGCAGTTGCCCAGCCCATATCTGTGTCATGTGCAAATATTTAACCACTGCTCAACTCCCTGGGGTAAGTTTTAGTTTTCAAGTTTGACCCGTAATTTCCTAAGATCTTATGGTATTCTCTCAAGAAAGAAGAAACCTACATATTTTTTTCTTTGTCCCCGATGAGTTTATTTTTTTAAATTTTGTTACTAAGTTTTTTATTGTAATCCTGGTGTAGCTAACATTCAGTTATATTAATTTCAGGTATACAATATTGTGTAGAAACTTACATATTTTAATAGAGCTTGATAGAACATGACTTTATATTAAAGCTTCTAAAACAAAATAAGGCAATGCAAAACTTTGCATTAAAATGTGAACACAAATTTTGTTTTATTTTTATGCTTGGCTACAGATTAGAAATAATCATTTTGCTAATACCCTTTTCCTTCTGCTGCTTCTGCTTCCTCCTCTCTCCAACAACAACAGAGCACAGGAGTTCTAGAATCATATAGATTCCAAATCAAATAGATTAGGAGTAAGAAAGGGAATAGAAGCAAATGTGTATAGGTCTGGAACATGGAGTTCAACAATTTTTGGATGATGGCATCTATTTTTTCTATGATATAGGGAACAAAGTCATCTGTTGAGAATGAGTGGGCAAGTGGTATAGGAAGAAACTTTGGGAAAGTGTTAAAGGTAGGAACTAGCTACATCGCTTGCCTGGGACCGCAGGAGACTAGTTGGGTTTGAGGAGCATGAATTTCTGATAGGACCTAACTTGTTCATATGCAGTAGTACCTTTTGGGTGCTTCTGTGATTTTTCTCCAGGGGCAATGTCAATCTATGATTTAGGATCTAGAAGGTACACACAACTGAAACTGTGCTCCACAGGGTGAATGAGGTTAAAATTATCACCAACAAGACTCCCACTGACCCCTCCCTTCTTCATAGGAATGTTAACCTTATCTTTTAGAGCACACAACAGGGAACACTCCAATGGCTAGATCACAGTTGTAGAAGCCAATTCCTATAATAAATCTCCTGAACCTACAAATACCCTATTGGTTCTGCTCTTGAGAACCCCGACTAGGATAGCTGAGGGAGACCTCAGAGGAAATCACACCTGCCTCATCTTCATCCGGGACTTCCCAGCCTCCACAACCATAAGGAAATAAATTTCTGAAATTTCTGTTGTTGAATACATCCAGTCTGTGAGTCTGTGGTCCTTTGTTATGATAACCCTAAGAAAGTCATATAGAAGTTTCAGGGTTCTGGAAATATAAGAGGTGGGGGTCCTGAAACAGTATTGCTTGAATTTAAGATATGAGTGGTGCATTAATTCCTGGTGATGACAGGGTCCAGGGTGTAACTGTGGGATTGAGGGAAGTGAGGTGATGAAGGTCATGACATATAAGGAAAGCAAAGCACACAATAAAAAGGGAACTGACTTAAGACCAATCTCACGATATAGTAATAAACTGAATTTTAACATGTTGAAGGCAGTTGAGGGATCGGTTCACAATATGCTTTCTAAATGTCCTTTATAATAATGCTCATGAAATAATAAATGTGAAAGTGGATTTTTATTTCAAACCATAAAACAAGATCTCTGAAGCCTGGCTTGCATGAATATAGGGCTATTGAAAAATAAATGTTCTCTGAAGCATGATCTGATTTATCTGCCTTATGAAATGCAATTATCCCATGATTTTTCCTCCCCTGTAAACTCAGTTTGATATGGCAATGACATTCTATGGGTGGAGAGTTCACAGGCAAAGAATTTGGCATGCAACTTGGTGTATTTGTTGACTGGTAAATGACTCTGCAAAGGGAGAGCTGTCCAATTCCTCCTCCCAGTGGGGTGCTTGCCAGATTGTCTGGACCTCCTAAGATAAACAACTTTAGCAATAACAGGATATTACCAACCCACAGAGGAGAAGCCTCCCATCTGGAACTTCCATAGCCCCCCATATCACTTTTTCTCAAAGCAAATAGACCCAAGTTGTTCATCCAAGCAATTCCAAGAAGAGCAACTCTGGTAGCCATGATCACCAGTGATAAGGAAAGGGCCCTGTTGTGATGTATCCATCACTGAGATGGCCTTTTCTGGTTGCACAATTGGACATGTGCAGAGTCGGAGAGGCTGCATGGAATAATTCTCTCTTACCCACATCTCTCCCCTTCTCCTACTTTATGGTTCCCCACCAGAACTTCCATGGCCTGCCTTCCTTCCTTCCTTCCTTCCTTCCTTCCTTCCTTCCTTCCTTCCTTCCTTCTCTCCTCTTTTCTTTATTTTACTTTTCTTTTCTTTCTTTTTCTTCCTTTCTTAACAGAAGAGTCCCATCAAAGTTTACTGTGACCAGTTTAGATACAGAAGCATACTCTGGGGAGGAACTTGGGAAACCTCTGGAAACTGTAGAGCCAAGCAGATTTTTGTGGTTTAACAAATTTAAAAACTGCAAAAAACTTTTAGAAATCAATGTTTACACTTTGAGAGAATAGTATTTTAAAAGCTATTTCATTTGGTAAAGACTGAAGTGTTTGAAATACTTGTAATATCTCGGAATGCATGATTGTGTTTATTTTAAACTTTTCTGAAGCAGAGAATTTTTCATTGTTGGAGTTAATGAATTCTTTTCTGACTAAACACATCTGTAAAGTGATGGACATTTTATGAGCAAGGAATAACCTAAAATACCCCCAAATTTCAATATATTATGTAGTGACTTTTGCAATTAATATTGTATGTATGTTAGGCCTTATTGACTTATAGTCTCTATATCTTCTTTTTTAAGACTTTATTTATTCTAATTTTAATTTTATTTTTATTAACATATAATGTATTATTTGTTTCAGGGGTACAGGTCTGTAACTCATCAGTCTTACACAATTCACAGCACTCACCATAGTATGTACCCTCCCCAATGTCCATCACCTGGCCACACCTTCCCTTCCCACTCCCCTCCACTCTCTGTATCTTCTTAAAGAACACCATGAAGCAGACTTCCCTAGCTTATTCAGTGCAAAACACATCATGCTCATTAGCCACTGTTGGCTCAGATAACTCCTATTACTTGGGGCTTTTCCTCCATTTGCCCATTCTATTTATTTTTTGCTACTCTTGGCAACAGTTATAACCCCTTAATGGAACACCTTCCTCTGTAATGGGCAGTTGGTGAAGGAATCTCTTCTGGAACATATTCCATATCAGTAGGTGGTGAAAGGGAGAATAAAAGGGAGAAAGGCATTAACTGAAATCAAGCTGTAAAGAACTAGGACCTCAGACTATCAGGAATTAAATTCCCTGACAATGTAGGATAGCTTAGTGCTTCTACCCTCAAAAATGTATTTCTAAGGGGTGGTCCAATTCCAATCAATATACAATTATAGAATTGTGTTTCCCATGTCCTTTGACAAAGGATCTTCAAAAGAGTATTTCTTACTGTTCTCCTTCCAAGCTATAGATTTGTAGTTCTCAATTTTTTCTCTATGTCATGCTGAGGTGGTGGGTGAAGAGGGCCAGAGAGAGAGGGTTATCTTGAAAAGGAATCAGCAGAGTGTAGGGAAACAGCATAAGAAGCAAAACTGTCGAATCCTACCCCAGCTCTTCAACTGAGCATCAGGTGGCTGAAGGAGGCCGGTTGAAATTTTTGAGGCTGCACTTTATACATCTTACCTTATTCTCACTGGGTTGGGAGGAAAAAGAGAGATATTGCTTTTAGTGATAAGTATAATATTATATTTTGAAATATTAAAAGTGCAAGGAAAATGTGAAATGTCCACCTCTCGTACCCGGTGTCAATCTGGACAGAAGCCCTCCCACGACTTCACCTGCGGTACCTCTGTGTCAGTGAGGCTCACTTCCCTGAGTATACTCTCCCTGCCCCTATCTCCCACAGATGGCCATCAGACCAGGTTTTTCCCTTGATAGTTTGATTAAATCATGCCCCTGCTCCATATCACTATGGCATCCTCAACATAATGAGCTTAAATGCCTCTGCATAGCATTTTTTAATTCTTAAAATATTTATCTTGTTCCTAATATGGACCAGGCATTGCGACAAGTGCCAGGGATTCAATGACAAAGAGGACACAGCCCTCATCATGCTTGTAGACTAATGATGAGAAAACAGATGATTTCTGTCTCTGTTCGGGGTGCTCTAACAAAGTACCATAGACTGGATGGCTTACAAGCAACAGATATTTATTTTTTACAGTTCTGGAGGTTGGAAGTCTGCTGTCAGGGAGCCAGCAGGGTCTTGAGATCCCTTTTCTGGGTAGTAGACTTCCTGTTGTATCTTCTCCACATGGTGACAGGGGCTGGGGAGTTCTGTGGGGTATCTCCCATAAGCCTCTGCTCTCATGGCCTCCTAACTTCCAAAGGCTCTACTTCCTAACACCCCAAACTGGGGGTCAGGATTTAATATATGATTTTTGGAGGAAACACTAACATTCATACCATAGCAGTTTCTTTATTTCCTTTTCAATGACATTGACTTAGTTAAAAAATCATTTATCTGATCAATATATATTTGAGTGCCTATTAAGTGACAGGCACTATTCTAGGATTTGGGGCAACACTCAGTGGTGGATAAAGTTAAATGTTCACCCTCACAGTGCTTTTGTTCTGGCTGAGATTACTCATAAAAATTATATATACTTAGAATTATAGAAGGCAAATTGCAAAAATTGTCTTTCCTACCCCATACCTTTCATTTCTACTCCCCAGAGGTCATCACCATTAATGGCTTTTTGTATCTTTCCCAAATGTTTATGCCAATATATGTGACTATCTTATTTTTAAGCAGATGGATCAAACTCTAACTCTACATATTGTATTTAATCAGGTCACACTTAACATCATTGCAATGGGTATGTGTCTTATAAATCAATGCCATCTTATAGTTCTGTTTGGCAGGATACTTTTTTCTTTTGTTTTTGATACATAAAATAAGGGTAAGTCTTATGATTGCAGCAATAAAGTATGGTACAGGACTTGATTACAAGAATAAAAAACAATACTGTACCAGTCAGGATGCATTAGACCAGTCTAACTATAGTAGACTGCAAGTAACAGAGATTAAAAAACAGTAACAGAGATTAAAAAAGGAATGTAAATTTTCCTTATCTAACAAGAAATGGAATTGAGAATGCAGAGTTGTAGGGCGCAGCTTTAATGACCCACTAGGGCTCAGGCTCCTTTTCTTCTTTTTGCTTCTCATGGTGGTTGCACATGGTGGATCTTCTCTTCACAATAGAGTGACCACATTCCAGGCAGGCAGAAAGGATGTCATCTAACTCTAACCTTTCAATATACAACAGTGGAGAAGGAATGAGTAAATGTAGTAAGAAACTACCATTTAGAAAAAGGAAGGATGAGAAATGTGCTGGTC